>CAUYRH010050955.1:0-14020 GCA_963574655.1 Perodicticus potto | reverse complement strand
AAAGGTTTGATAACCAGAATCCACAGAGAACTCAAACTTATTAATAAGAAAAGAACAAGTAATCCCATTTCATTGTGGGCTAGGATGAGGTTATTAGGGTGAGGCTTAACCCATTATGACTGATGTCCTTGTAAAAAATGTGGACACAGAGATGGCCAAACACTGGGAAAGCCCCACATGAACATACAGGCAGAGATCAGGGTGCTGCGTATACAAGCTAAAGATTGCCGATAGTGTCAGCAAACCACCAGAAAGCAGGAGGAGACATGAAGGAGATTCTCTTTCACAGCCCTCAAAAGGAAATTGTCCTGCCAAGACCCTCATGTTAGACTTCACGTCTCCAGAATGTGAGACAGTATATTTCTTTTGTATAAGTCACCCAATGTAGGGTAGCCTCTAAGAAAGAAATAGGACATCTGCTTGTGAAAACCAAATATTACTGCAACCTATGCTATTGTTATATTTTTTTCTTTATTAAAACTTTTCTAATTTTTCCCCTTTGCTTAGTTTTATCTGGCATTTACTGACAGGCAGAACAGAAGGCATGTTAATAACTATTGTTTAATGGAGGAATAAATATTCTGAGTGGATTTTAATTTCTGCACTTTAAAATCTTGCATTTGCAGTCTTGGATAACATTGCTTACACACGCTTTCTTTTTGAGATGAAATCCTCTTGTCACCATATTTAGTATTTAGGCAGATCCAAACTTTACAGATCTGTCTTCTCAGGTCAAGGCATTTTGTTTTGGTCAGGCACGCATATAATTTAGTTTTCCAAATGGTGAGTCAATCGTTCCAAACCACTGAAAGATTAATTTGAATTTCCCTACAAAAAGCACTTTTTAAAAGAAAAAAATTTTATCTTCAGTAAGTTAGTTTTAAAAAGAAATAGAACACTTTTTAAAATTTCATATTTAAAAAAGAGAAGAGAGTCAGAATAAGGAAAAAAGGAAGATTTTCATTACGTGTGTGAAATGTGAGGCAACTCTTCCATATTTACCCAAGGAAATTTGCTCCTCTCTCACTTTCATTGGTTATTTAATTTCCCTCCAGTCATGCACTGGTAGCCTTATATAACCTAAAGATCAGAAAAAAAACCATCTTATAAAGAATAGTATCTCAATTTTCTTTAATAAAGACATAAATATACCATTTGAGATACTTCAGTATCTTTCTGGACAACTTGGGTGGAAGTGGAAACCATTCTAAGTGAAACATCACAAGAATGGACAGACACGTGTACTCAATTCCAAACTGGGTCTACGTGATCAACACTTAGGTGTACATATGGAAGTAAATCTCAATCAAAATCAGGTTGGGGGGAAGAGGAAGGAGAAGATGAATAAATTCACACCTACTAGATATAGTCCACACCATCTGGGTGAAGGGCACACTTGGTTGTATAACCTTGATTAAATTTGGACAAAAACAAAGTATGTAAACAAAACATGTGTACCTCGAACATTCTGAAATAAAATAAACAAATGCAATTATCACTTGGAAAGAAAATCCCCAGACTTAGTTTTTTCTGGGGAAAGGAAAGGTCACATTTGTTACTCTTGTTAATATTTTTATTGCTTCTGCTCATAATAAAATTCCATATATTTAAAAAAATACATAAAAATAATAAAAATCAAAAACTGCAAACTTTTTGAAGTTATAAAGCCTTCTAAAATATTACATAAACACTTCCATGTGGCAAAGCAGAGTCCAGAAATTTTTGGTACTGAGATAAATTAAATATATTTACTATGGCTATATATTTTGTCTGGTAAGTGTTAGAAAATTTCTACTAAACCTGGCAATTCGTTAAGATTTTTTTTTAGGATCAACTGGTATAATAATGACCTTCTCCAAAGAGAAATTTTGCTAAGGTCCTTATTCATTATCATCTCAGGTAAAGAAGATAAACTTTTTGAACTACAGATGATGGATACTCATATTCAGTGGCTTGCCGCCTCCAACACTGGTACACAGAATGAGAGTTGGCTTTTGGTCTACTAAGGTCTAAACACCCTTCTCCAAAGTCATAGTGGCGCTGAAGTTTTGTTCTACCTGTCATGTCTAATATTTACTTCAACAACCCGGATGGCATATGGCAAGTTTTCTTTTTTTTTTCTTCTGCCTTGAGTAGACTGCCGTGGCTCACAGTAACCTCAAACTCTTGGGCTCCAGAGATCCTCTTGCCTCAGCCTCCCCAGTAGCTGGAACTATAGATGCCCACCAGGATGTCTGGCTAGTTTTTCAATTTGTAGTGGAGATGAGGTCTTGCTCTTGCTCAGGCTGTTCTTGAACTCCTAAGCTCAAGGAATCCACCTGCGTTGGCTTCCAGGAGTGCTAAGATTACAAGTGTGAGCCACCGTGCCTGGCCATGGCAAATTTTCTTAAGATCATGTCTTACCTGAAAAAAAAAAATCATTCTATTCATTCCTGTTTGCTTACACTTTGTATGCAAGCTGAAAATAAAATGATGCAGAAAGAAAAACATTTGTCACTTGTGACTTTGATTTGCGGTAAATGCTTGAGTACTGTCTGCCACCGAATGGATCCATGAATTGAGTTTTAAAAATTCTGACTTAAAAATGTGTTGCTTCCAAACCTTTGTTTCATTTTTCTACATGGTCCTTCTCTAACCCACTGACCTTACAGGCTAATGTCAGCTGCCCTAGCCTCCGGTTCTGTGCTTTTCAGAGCAAGGTTTCTAAATTCCTAGCAGTTTCTTGGTTGTTCTTTATCTAAAGCCAAAACAGTTGCTATCAGCATCTACTTAAGATATCTCTGATCGTGACATACACAAAATATTATTTCTTTTCCTGACTGTGGGGATTTTTTTCCCTTGGATTTGAGAAGAGCTAGATGTTGTAGAATATTTTTGTCCTTTCAAAAGAATAAGAGAATAGAACTAGGTAAACCCCTCTGATCCCTATCATCTTCCACTCTGCCTGAAATAATAATTTTTGCATCTTTCTGAGCTAACAAGGGTGATTGCATATGTTTACCCTACTCTGAATTTCCAGCCACAAAAATCACATAATATCTGCAAAATTGTGTCATCTTATTGTTTACATGTAGGAAACATCCTAGGGGATATTTTCCCAAATCAAGTATCTGTTTTCCTGCTTCTTTTTCTACCATGAAATTAAAATGACATCAATTTCACTTCCTAAAAGAAAGATGGCAATCATAAGTAAATTTCTAAGAAAAGCAGATAAAACCACAAACCTTTATAGGGCACTTGCTCTGTTTTTATGTTACTATTTTGTTGCATTTAACATTCTGTTTTGAGAAACCCCTAGAGAACATTCCTGGTATATTGTTTTGCTTGGCTTAGAAAAGCTATCTATTAGGAATTGACGTGGGTTTATTCTTGGTTTGTTATGTTTTCTTGTTTTCAATGAAAGGTGGTCTCAAAGGAAAACTTAATTTGAAATGGTATTGCCTAGCACATACTGGGAAATGCCTCATTTTTAGCTTAGGGCTTTGAAAAGCCTTATTCTAAGGAACTTATTCATTATATCTCCTTATTTTTTCCATTTTAGAAACCAAACTACCTTAGTTGTCTCAATCAGATAAATGTGTATAAGTTCCCTTAGATGAACCACTAATTTGGCTTGTTATATTGGAAGTACTTGGCAACTGCAGGACAGAGGGTCTTGCTTAGCTACTCACAGCCAAGTGCAGCAAGCACTCACCTTCTTCATCCAGATATTTCTTCACATTCCTTCCCAAGAGGTAGAAAAAGAGCAGTCACTGCTGGCAAAGCAATTGGATGTGAGAAATTGGGTCGAGTCACAGAAAAATAATATAGCCTTCAGGAATATATCTGTAATTATTATTTTTTAAGGATAGTAAGTGTGTTTTGTTCCCTTCTTTTTCCAGCTTTGTTGGGTCTTATTTATAGACAGTAAAATTCTCCAACCTTAAATATACATATAGTTTAATGAGCTTTAGTAATTGCATTCTAAATTACTTTGCTAGAGCTGCCATCACGTAGTATCACAGACTGGATGGCTTAAACACAGTTGTGAAGGTTAAAAGTTTAAGAGCAAGGCTTAGTAGATTTGTTCCTTCTGAGGGTTAAAGGGAAGGATCTGTCCCACCCTTTTGGCCTTGTATTCTCCACGTCCATGTCTATTTCCAAATTTCCTCTTATACCGACATGTTCATTCTGGATTACAGGCCACCCTAATGATCTCATTTTAACTTACAAATGAGTTCTTGTTCTTTCTATTAACCTTTGTTACCTTTTCAAAGGCCCCATCTCCAAAATGTAGTCACATTTTGAGGTACTGGGGGTTAGGACTTCAGCATAGACATTTTTAGGGGGACACAATCCAGCCTGTAACATATGTGGTCATGTAAAAACTACTTCCACGATCATATAGGGCAATTTCATTGCAGAAAGATTTCTCGTGCCCTTTGTCCATTATCACCTCCCATTAGCCCGAACCTAGGCAACCACTGACTTGCTCTGTATCACTATAGTTTTGCTTTTATAGAATTTTACATAAACTGAATTATGTATTATGTAGTCTTTTGTGTTTGACTTCTTTCTCATGTTTCATGTTGTGAGACTATAAGTTCTGACATAGCTTTGTCAAATGTATCAATTGCCAAGATTTTTCCTAGTATGTAGTTTGTCTTTTCATTTTCTTTATAGAGAAATTTTTAAAGCAAAAGCTTTAAATTTTGATGAGATCCAATTTATCAACTTTCCCTTTTATGGGTCATGCTTTTAATGTGAAGTCTATGGACTGAGGGCCTAGCATTAGATGTGAAATATTTTCTTCTATAAGTTTTTCTAAAAGTTTCATCATTTTCTGTTTTATATCAAAGGCCATGTTCCATATTTGAATTAGTATTTGTATAAGATTTGATGTTTAGATGAAGGTCCATTTTCTCTCTAAAGGTAGATAGAAAGGTATCTAAGGATGTCCAATATCTTACTGTCTTATTTAATATTATGTCTTGACACCAGGCTATTTCTTCTAATTTATTCTTTTTACTCAAAATTGTTTTACCTATTCTAAGTCCTGTGAATTTCTATATAAATTTTGGAATATGCAACTTTCTTTTAATACAAGTATTTTCTTATGACATATGTCATGTATGCAGAAGTATCAAGAATACATAAATATAAAAGTTAAAGGATGGTGAAAAAACTCAAATTACTCAACTAAAGAAATAGAACAATTCTTCAGGTTGTATTGTATACTCTTCTTTTTTTTTTTTTGAGACAGAGCCTTAAGTTGTCACCCTGGATAGAGTGTCATGGCATCACAGCTCACAGCAACCTCTAATTCCTGGGCTCAAGCGAGTCTCCTGCTTCTGCCTCCCAAGTAACTGGGACTGCAGGCGCCTGCCACAATGCCCGGCCATTTTTTGGTTGTAGCCATCATTGTTGTTTGGTGGGCCAGGGCTGGATTCGAACCCACCAGCTCAGGTATACGTGGCTGGCGCCTTAGCCCATTGAGCCACAGACGCCGAGCCTACTCTTCTTAATTATACTTCTCCCTCCATTACTATCAGAAATTGCAGTTGAAGTATTAGTTTGCTTTTCCTTACACCTTTACTGTTTTATAGTATACCAAAGCTATGCACATTGTAATTTTGTCAGATTTGATCTGCACATAAATTGGATCATTGCATGTGTATTCTTCTAAATTTCTTTGCTTGTTCTATATTCTGCTCAGAGATTAACTGCTGTTGATTCATAAAGCTCTGGTTTACTGATTCTTGAAGCTTCATGGGGCCTCACTGTGTGAATCTAACACAATTTATTGATCTAATCATTTGATGATGATCATTTGAAATGTTTCTTTTTTTATTACAAAAATGAGGCTACAATATTATTGTATGTGGTGTTCCCATGTAAGAAAAATCTCTAGAGTTTACGTGTAAGAGGGAACTAACTCTTTCATAGCGTAGGCACATCTTCAATTTTACTAAATATTGACCTAAATTATGTTCCAAAGTGTATGAAAGTTTTATTGAATATAACTTGTCCTTTCTTTTAAAGTGTATCATATGTGTCCTTTGATTCTTTTTAAAGGCTATGGAATATTACATTAAGATACTATGTATGGGAATAAACAAAACCACCCAAATTAGAATAAACAGAGGCTATTTACTCAGAACTAACAAGTGAGTCATCATTATTTCTTGCATTTGGCAGAGACTCAAAGGCAGACAGGGAAGTGGGAAGGCTTTGTAATTTAAAAAAAAAAGGGAAAATTGCATGTATGCTCTGATTGGAAGTTGTAGGCATGGAGAAGCTGGAGGCAGTTAACCAGAAGTATTCTATACTTGGTGTGGGGAGAATAATCTACTATCTCTGGTTGGTACTAAGTTGGAAGCAGAAACCAAAAATAAGGAAATGGGTAGTTATATAGCAAGTTCTCATCATTTTCAACTGGTTGTTATAGAAGTTGTCATTTGCCTTCTTGGGCTGATGACTGCAGAGGCAATGGGCAGAGTTCTGTCTATTATTATATGTGGTCTGGCCATTGTCTTTGTGTGTATATTCAGCATCTCACACACCATATTAAACCAGTCTTCTTTTGAAGGACAAAGGCATGAAATCTTTCTTCAATAAAATTCAAGCAAAAAAGATCTTTTCTCCATGATTTTGTTATAAGAAATGCATGTATTTCAATTGATAAATAAATATTAAAATCTTTGTTATAAGAAATGCATGTATTTCAATTGATAAATAAATATTAAAATCTCTAAAGTGTTTTTTATTTCAATAGGTATTTTAACTAACATTATAGTCCTCAAGACTGTCATTCTAGCTTACCTAATTGTGTAACTGTAAAGCTTAATTTTAGACAGGTGAAACAGGTTTCTCTTTTATTCTAAAATATTGGTTGGTGAAGATAAAGCTATACCTAATGATTTAATAAAATCTGATAAGACGATTTATAACTGAAGAGAAAAGTTGAGAGCACACGGAGCATCTATAGAACTGATGAACTGATGACTGCCTGAACTCAGGTTGCTGTTCCGGGACCAAGCCTCTGTGTCCTCGCTTACTGTAGAAGAGCTTTGACAGAAAGATGTCATAATCCAGTATCATAAATATCATAAATATCATTTTTAATAACACAAAATAAAATAACTGGAGGAAGAAGCAATGAAATAAAAGAATATTTTAGTCACATTTAAGGGAATAATTTTTATCGGAGGAAAGGAGAATGAAAAATAGGCAAGATATAAAGGATCTTTGAAATATAAAAGAGAATGGGAATGAAATGGAGTATGAAAACTGGACATTACAAAGTTATGGGGGGAATAGTGTGATACAATTAAAAAATATTTTTTGAGTGCTTATTTGTGAAACATATGGTCCTATAGGATACACCAAGAACAGAGACAAGCAGAGATTTTAATCTCAAAACACCCACATTCTGTATCATACAGAAACTATTTTGGTACAAGTAAATGGAAACCAAATAAAACCAGATTAAAAAATAAGAAAATTAATTTGCTCATGTGATTGCAAAGCCAAGAGGACAAGCAAGCTTCAGGGTGGTTTCACACAGTGATTCTGCAAGTAAACAATCTGGGAACTGTAGTTGATTTTTTGTTTTTCGTTTTCTCTCTATTTCACCCTCCACAGTTTCAGATTTGTTGTAAGAATGTCTTTCCTTATCCAGCTAAATTGAGTTTCATTTATGATGGAGAAGTTAAATACTTTAATGACATACACACTTTGAATAAGTTTGTCATAATCAAACCAATTCTCCAGGATATCCTCAGACCCATCCTCCATAATGACCAGCACAATGCTCTACCACCAAAGCAGACTCAATCTGAAATTCTTGACCAAAACCCAATTTCCACAGTGGTGAAAAGATTTAAAATGTCCCCTGGACTTTTGAAAAACTTGACACCCAAAATACTACCAGGCTTATCAATACTATCAATTAATGTGAACAGCTTAAACTGTCCTCTTAAGAGGCACAGGTTGGCTGACTGGATACCTGTAGCTCAAGCAGCTAAGGGACCAGCCACAAACACCAGAGCTGGTGGGTTTCAATCCAGCCTGGGGCTGTCAAACAACAATGACAACTACAAACAAAAAATAGCCAGGCATTGTAGTGGGCATCTGTGGTTCCGGCTACATGGGTGGCTGAGGCAAGAAACTCGCTTGAGCCCAGGAGATGGAGGTTGCTGTGAGCTGTGATGCCATGGCCCTCTACCCACAGCAACAGCTTGAGGGTCTGTCTCAAAAAAAAAAAAAATCCCTCAGGCCAGATATCTGTTGCATACAAGAATCTCCTCTTACCTTAAAGAATAAATATAGACTCAGGGTGAAGGGATGGGCATTTATAATCTAGGCAAACAAAAATCAGAAAAAAACATGGGTGGCAATTTTATTTGTAGAGCAACAAAAGTAAGGAAAGACAAGGATGGTCACTTTATATTTGTTAAGGGTAACACTCAACATGATGAGATGTCAATTATTAACATTTATGTGCCTAACCCAAATGCTCCTCAATTTATAAGGGAAACTAACAGACATGAACAATTCAGCACCATAATAGTTGAAGATTTTAACACCCCTTTGGCAGTGTTGGATAGATCCTCCAATAAGAAACTAAACAAAGAAATTTTGGACTTGAACTTCACCATACAACAATTGAATTTGAAAATATATACAAAACATTTCATCCTAACACATTCTTCTCATCAGCCCATGGAACATCCTCCAAAATTGATCACATCTTAGGTCACAAGTCTAAACTCAGCAAATTTAAAAGTATAGAAATTATTCCTGGTATTTTCTCGGATGATCACGCAATAAAAGTTGAACTCACCAATAACAGGTATCTGCATACTCATACAAAGTCATAGAAACTAAATAACCTTATGCTGAGTGCTAGCTGGGTCATAGATGAGATTAGGAAGGAAATTGCCAAATTTTTGGAACAAAAGACTGTGAAGACACAAATTATCAGAATCTGTGGGATGCAAAGGCAGTCCTAACAGGGAAATTTATAGTGTTGCAAGCCTTCCTCCAGAGAATGGAAAGAGAGGAAGTCAATAACTTAATGGGACATTTTAAGCAACTAGAAAAGGAAGAACATTCCAACCCCAAACTCAGCAGAAGAAAAGAAATAACTAAAATTAGAGCAGAATTAAATGAAATAAAAAATAAAAGAATTATTCAAAACATCAATGAATCAAAAAGTTGGTTTTTTGAAAAATTGAACAAAATTGATAAACCTTTGGCCAACCTAACCAAAAAGAGAAAATTAAAGTCCATAGTATCATCAATCAGAAAAGAGAAAGACAAAATAACAACAGACACTTCAGAAATTCAAAGAATCCTTAATGAATACTACAAAAAACGTTATTCTCAGAAATATGAAAGTTTGAAAGAAATTGACCAATACTTGGAAGCATACCAACTTCCTAGACTTAATCAGAAAGAATTGGACGTGCTGAACAGACCCATATCAAGTAATGAAATAGAATCTACTACACAAAATCTCCCAAAAAAGAAAAATCTGGGACCAGATGGCTTCACATCAGAATTCTACCAAACCTTTAAAGAGGAACTAGTAGCTATATTACTTAACCTTTCCAAAACATCAAAAAAGAAGGAATACTTCCCAATACATTCTATGAAGCAAATATCACCCTGATTCCCAAACCAGGAAAAGGCCCAAGAAGAAAAGAAAACTATAGATCAATATCTTTAATGAATATAGATGCAAAAATATTCAATAAGATCCCAGCAAATAGAATCCAGCAACACATCAAATGAATTATACACCATGACCCAGTGGGTTTTTTCCCAGGGTCTCAAGGATGGTCCAATATATGTAAATCTATAAATATAATACATCACATAAACAAACTAAAAAACAAAGACCATATGATTTTCTCAACAGATACAGAAAAAGCTTTTGACAATATCCAGCATCCTTTCATGATCAGAACACTTAAGAAAATAGCAATAGAAGGAACTTTTCTTAAATTGATATAGGCCATTAACAGCAAACCCACAGCCAATATCATATTGAATGGGGTAAAATTGAAAACATTTCCACTCAGATCAGGAACCAGGCAAGATTGCCTATTGTCTCCACTGCTTTTTAATATTGTAATGGAAGTCTTAGCTATCGCTATCAGGCAAGAGAAGGTGATCAAGCACATACAAATACGGTCAGAAGAGATTAAACTTTCACTCTTCACAGATGATATGATTTTATACCTGGAAAACCCCAGGGGCTCAACCACAAAACTCTTAGAAGTGATCAAGGAATACAGTAGTGTCTCAGGATACAAAATCAATATTCACAAATCAGTACCTTTTATATGTACCAGTAATAGTCAAGCCAAAAAAACAGGCAAAGACTCTATTCCCTTTACAGGGTGCCAAAGAAGATGAAATATTTGGAAATTTACCTAACAAAGGATGTGAAAGCTCTCTATTAAGAGAATTATGAATCTCTGAGAAAAGAAATAGCTGAAGATGTTAACAAATGGAAAAACATACCATGCTCATGGCTAAGAAGAATCAATGCTGTTAAAATGTCCATATTACCTAAAGCAATTTAAAAATTTAATGTAATCTCTATCAAAGCACCACCGTCATACTTTAAAGTTCTGGAAAAAATAGTACTTCATTTCATATGGAATCAGAAAAAACCACAAATAGCCAAGACATTACTCAGAAATAAAAACAAATCATGATGAATCACGCTACCAGACTTCAAACTATACTATAAATCTATAGTGATCAAACAGCATGGTAGTGACACAAAAATAGGTAGGTATATGGAACAGAATTGAGAACCAAAAGATGAACCCAGACCCTTATCATCATTTGATTTTTGATAAGCCTATAAAAAATATAAGTTGGGGGAAAGATTCCCTATTTAAGAAATGGTGCTGGGAGAATTGGCTGGTGACTTGTAGAAAACTGAAACTGGACCCATAACTTTCGCCATTAACAAAAATTGACTGTCACTGGATAAAAGATTTCAACTTAAGACATGAAACTATCAAGATTCTTGGAGAGAGTGCAGGAGAAACACTTGAAGAAATTGGCCTGGGAGAATGCTTTATGAGGAGGAGCCCCCGGGCAATTGAAGCAACACCAAAAATACATTACTGGGATCTGATCAAACTGAAAAGTTTCTGCACAGCCAAAAACACAGTAAGTAAATCAAGCAGAAAGCCCTCAGAATGGGAGAGGATATTTGCAGGTTATGCTTCTGACAAAGGTTTGATAACCAGAATCCACAGAGAACTCAAACTTATTAATAAGGAAAGAAGAAGTAATCTCATTTCATTGTGGGCAAGGGACTTGAACCGAAACTTCTCTGAAGATGATAGGTGCATGCCCTATTGACACATGAAAAAATGCTCATCATCTTTAATCATCACAGAACTGCAAATCAAAAGCCCTTTGAGATATCATCTGACTCCCATAAGAGTGACTCACATAACAAAATCCCAATACTACAGATGTTGGCGTGGATGTGGAGAAAAGGGAACATTTCTGCACTGCTGGTGGGAGTGCAAGCTAATACGTCCCTTTTGGAAAGAAGTATGGAGAATATTCAGGGATCTAAAAGTAGACCTGCCATTTGATTCTGCAATTCCTCTACTAGGTGTATATCCAAAAGATCAAAAATGACTTTGTAACAAAGATATTTGCACCAGATTGTTCTCTGCAGCTCAATTCATAACAGCCAAGTCATGCAAGAAGCCCAAGTACCAATTGACCCATGAATGGATTGATAACTTGTAATATATGTATATCATGGAATATTATGCAGCCCTTAAAAAAGATGGAGTCTTTACCTCTTTTACGTTTACATGGATGAAGCTGGAACATATCCTACTTAGTAAAGTTTCTCAAGAATGGAAGAAAAAATATCCAATGTACTCAGTACTATTATGAAACCAATTTATAATCACTCACACTTTCATATGAAAAATAGATCACAAATATGGCCCAAGATGAAATAGAGAGGAAGGGGGGTGGACAGATCAAGGGAGAGTGAATGGTGAGATCACACCTATGGTGCATAATGCAAGGGTACATGTCAGATCTATTAAGTATAGAGTATAAATGTCTTTATAATAATTAAGTAAACAAGATGAGGTATATATTAATCAGTGTGATGTAAGCCTTCCTAATTCTATATGAAATCAGCACATTGTACCCCATAAATGCATTAAGGTATACATGATGTATGTGTTTATGATTTAATAAAGAAAATAATTAGGGCACAGCTGTACATAAGGAAAAGCCTGTAAGAGTAGAGATAGGGAGAAGATAGCCATTTATAAGCCCAGAAGAGAGGTCTCAGAGGAAGCCAACCTTACAGACATCTTGATCTTACACTTCTAGCATCTAGAATTATGAGACCTGTCTGTGATACTTTGTTATGACAGTCTTAGTAAACTAATAAAATGGGTCTAGTCAAAAAAAATGTCTTTCTTTCTGGGCCACTTTCTATTTCTGGTCATACTTCCCAGAATTACCTGTTTTCTCCTCAGTCATTGAAAAAAGACCTAAGTTTCACCGTTATGGACCAACTTTTGTTTATAAACTAACTACTGTGTCAAAGAGACTGGGGTATGTTTCTTTTCTAGACCAATCAGGGATCAAATCTCAAGTTCTTGAGTTGGGACAATCCCACTTCAATAAGGTTGTTATATAGTGGGGGAGGATGTGATCTTTTGGGAAAATCTTCATTTATTAAAAAAGAGGAAGAGAGGATTGATTCTGAGGTTGGGTTGGTAATTACAAAATGTCCACTGGACAATCCTCATTAAGGGCAACAACAGTCAAGCATATAAGTAACTCTCAACTAAAGAATAGCTTAGTAAATGCTATAAAATCAGAAGAGTATTTGTAGAAAAGGTCCACATTTAGATGAGACCCATTTTGCTTGAGTTTGATTAAAGAAATTTATCATTCCTGTCACATGTCACTTCTGACACCACTTGTCAGGACACAGGACTGGCCAGATCTTGGGCCCAGCTTAACTAGGTTCTGGACGCAGACCGCTAAGTTACCTTGCTCAGGTCCAGTTTCTCTTAGGTGCCTGAGGGCTATCTACTTTAGCTGGAGAGAGAGAGAGAGAGAGAGAGAGAGAGAGAGACTTAGAGAGAGTAAAGCAGTCTTCTTAGAAAGACAGATCTTAGTCTTTAGTAGAGCTTGGTAACCTTCAGCAGAAAGATGCTGTGCTGGCGTTCTGCAGGCAAGAGAGGAGACAAAATCAGAGTAAATCGGTTCATGATAGAATGCACATGCTACCGAATGCCTTCTTCTCCAGCCAAATATAAGGCTGATCTCGTGCCTCTCAACACCACAGGTGTAGAGACTGCCAATTCACCACTGCTTTCATCTCATGAGCTCTCATTCTTGTTAGGAGAGCTAAATCCCTCTCCATGCCCTTTCCACCAAGGTGTTCCATTATTGAGCAATACAGGTATTTCTTATAACTCTCACTCCTAGTCATAGGCTATATGGGCTGCAACACATGCCTTTTGTGTTTTTTGTTTAGTGTTTTACTCTTATTTAAAAACAGTTTTCAAAAGAGGTTAAAATCATGGCTGTTACAGATACAAAAACAAACATGAGTTAAATATTTTATTTAACTTATTGATAAGAGAATCACTGAGGTGTTACAAGCAGATCAAAGGAGAAGTCTGAACAGCAGAAACTTAAGAGTAAAGGGATGTTTACACATATGTGCAAAGGAAGGCAAAGCTAGCTAGGGAAGTCAATTCAACCTTTACCTGGCAGGATTGAATTTACATGTCTATAGACAAAAATTATTTCCTATCTCTGTCAGTTATTGACAACTTATTAGAGTTGCAGAGTAGCTGCCATAGAATCATAGTAAAATAAAATGGAAAGATGAACTATAGGTAATGCATAGTTTTCTGGTAAGCATACATTTTCTTTACACTATATTATGACCATAATTATATCTCACATATCCAGGTTAAACAAACAGCCGAACAAAGAAAACATCCATCAA
>CAUYRH010050954.1:0-13741 GCA_963574655.1 Perodicticus potto | reverse complement strand
ATATATAAGCACCCACACTTCCATATGAAAGCTATAACCCAACTATAGCGCAAGATGAAAGGGAAAGAGGAGGGGAAGGTAAGAAGATGGGGGAAGATAAGTGGAGGGAGGGTAATTGGTGAGACCACACTTATGGTGCATCTCAGAAGGGTACAGGTGAAACTTACTAAATGTAGAATATAAATGTATCCACACAATAATGAAGAAAATGCCTTAAAAGCTATGTCAACCAGTTCAATGAAAATATTTCAAACTGTGTATAAAACCAGCACATTGTACCTATTGATTGCATTTATGTACATAACCATGATTTAATTAAAAAAAAAATACCTAGCCATGAAAGAAATGGACAGACCTTAAATATGGCAGAACCTTAAATGTATATTACACAGTAAAAGAAGCCACTGTGAGAAGGCCGTATACTGTATGTGTCCTACCATATGATAAGATTATGGAGACAGTAAGTTGAAAATTTATGTCCACACAAGCTGCACATGGATATACACAGCAGTGTTATATAATTGCCAAAACCTGCAAATAACCAAGATGTCCTCCAGGAGGTGAATAAATTAATAAACTATAATATATTCATAAAATGGAATAGTCTTATTAATTTTCAGTGACTTTTTTTGTTATCTTCATCTTTCCTTCTCATTCTGAACTTGTGCACTAGTTGCATATGTAGTTTTAT
Organism: Perodicticus potto; assembly: GCA_963574655.1. Taxonomy (NCBI): domain Eukaryota; kingdom Metazoa; phylum Chordata; class Mammalia; order Primates; family Lorisidae; genus Perodicticus; species Perodicticus potto. The sequence continues at coordinate 13,050 of CAUYRH010050954.1, read as the reverse complement.
AAGAACCTGCTGAAGTGTTGTCCAGGCGTCTATTCCATTTTGTATTCCCACCAGCATTGGGGGAGTGTTTTTCTTTCTCCTTATCTTTACCAGAATTTGTTGTCACTGTTTTCTAATTTTTATCAATTTTCATAGGTGTATAGTGATTTCTCTTAGTGGTTTTTTAATTTTCTTTATGGCTCATCATGCATCTTTATAGTCTCTTTTATGAAATATTTGTACTTATTTATTTTGTTAAGAGAGGCAATGTCTGAGTTCAGTGTGACTCAATATTTGATTATATATGATAATGGAGACTCAATCTCTTAGTTTTTAATTAATTAGTAATTAAGGAGACAGAGTCTTGCTCTGTTGCTCCAGCTAGAGTGTAGTGGCGTCATCATTGCTCACTGCGATCTCCATATCTTGGCTCGTGTGGTCCCCCGGCCTTAGCCTCCCACGTAGATGGGACTATAGGCATGCACTACTATACCTGGCTGATTTTTTCTATTTTTGATAGCGATGGGGACTCAGTCTTGTTCAGGCTGGTCTTGAGCTCCTGAGCTCAAGTCACCCTCCCACCTCGGCCTCCCAGAATGCTGGAATTATAGGCATAAACCACGGCATCCAGCCATCAATCTCCTAGTTACTTATTAATGGGAGAGAGCAAGAAATTGTGTGGGGAAGAGGTTGATTGCTTTTCAGAATTTAACCTGAATTTCAGAATTAAGGCCTGAATTTGAGACATACCCAGTGTTGGAATTTAAAAACATTTTAAGTAAATGTAATTATTTTAGTTTGTCTAGTGTGTTCTAAAACTATAGATTCATTTTCATGCAAATGTTTAGTCATTCTTGCTGGTGTTTGTCTTCTGTATTTATAATATTTTTAATGCTTTTCATTTGAAGAAATCCAGTTTAAATATTTTGTTTTGTAGTTTATGGTTGCTTAATTTACCCTTTTCATTTTTAATAAATGAAACTTTTTTTCAAATTTAATTTGTAAGTAGTTGTTATCAACTTTCTTCAGTGAAATGAATTTACTGTGTACATTCCATAGCTTTGGCTGTTGTAATATCTCAAAATGAGGACCTTTTCTTCCCTAATAAAATCTTTTTTTTTTTTTTTTTGAGACAGAGCCTCAAGCTGTCACCCTGGTTAGAGTACCGTGGCATCATAGCTCACAGCAACCTCCGATTCTTGGGCTCAAGCGAGTCTCTTGCCTCTGCCTCCCAAGTAGCTGGTACTACAGGCGCCCGCCACAGCGCCCGGCCATTTTTTTTTTTTTTTTGGTTGCAGCCGTCATTGTTGTTTGGCGGGCCCAGGCTGGATTCGAACCCGCCAGCTCAGGTGTACGTGGCTGGCGCCTTAGCCCGTTGAGCCACAGGCGCCGAGCCCCCTAATAAAATCTTAATAACTTCCTCTGATGGGTGTGGGTCAGATTTACAGTAGGTAACAGATTGTTCTGATAAAATTTTTCAACACAGATGCCCACTAGCTCAATATAAAACAAGTTGCTCAGATAAAGAAAAGGTCTGTTAAAGAGAAATTGCGTTCATTTATATTTTATATTTATCATAAAAAGTACAAAATACTTTTACTATTTATTTTAACATGTGAATATGAAATTGTGCCTAGGCACAAATTAGAGGTTTTTAAACAACCATTTAGTTATAAAAATTGCATTATTCCTGTTTTCCTATTCCTCTGGTGTCTGCTTGTAATAGATTCATTACATTCTCAACTTGTCTCTCAGAAGTTCTTCTAGGTACTTTCCCCCCGTTAAGCAGTTAGGGTTACCTCTAATGTGAAGTCAAAGCTCTGTGTTTAAATGTCAGACACAAACCTTTAAAAATATTAGTCCATTAGACCCTGTAGAAAACAGATATAACTTACTTGTGTCATTCTCCACTATATGTGTCTCATATAAGAGAGGAAAAGGTAAAAGCTTGTTTCATTTCTATATATTTTAATGTAAAACTTTTTTGGGGCATGCATGCTGATTATTTTATAGAGAGATTTCTCATTAGCCTGCCCATGAGGAAAATTAAGATTGTCTTGCTGTGCTTTTTGGAAATGGTCAAGGCTTTTCAAAAGAGAAAACAGAGAACAAAAGGACATGTCGGGCATGCACACAACTGTGTTATTGGCAGGAAGCATGCTGACTCCTTTGTGGATGTGTGAATTTCTGAAGACTTATTTTGAAGAATTATCTTTCCCTATTAGTCATTGAATGGGAGACTTTTCCCCAGTTTTAAGTAGAGTTCTTGGTTCTGACAGATCTTGTTCAGTTAGCTGTAAACTGAGCCTTCATAGCATTTGTTTTGTATGTTTTTAATGATGGCTTTTTACAGGAAGACTCTCAGTCTGACATTGTATGGATGATGCCAGCGAAGTGATAAGAATTCCAGTATCTAATGTGTTGTAGCCATAATGAGCTCCTAATTGAAGGTGACAAGCTGCTTTTTCCCTCCTCGTTGATTGGGCAAGATGTTAGATTTTATTCATTGTTAAACTCATTCCTTAACAGCAGAGGACTGGATTAATTTGTAGGGACGCTTAGGAGTTTTTGCCTTGTGTTAATTTTAGAGATTGAAGTTCTGGGTTTTACAAGATTCTCCCCCACCTCCAGCTATTCCAGTTGTATACGGTTGTGTTACTACCACCAAAATAGTAAAACATTTCCATCACTCTGAAGGTTTTTCATGCCACGTGACACTCTGAACTTTTCTCCTGGCAAGTACTAATCTGCTTCCTATTATTATAGTCATTTTTAAAGCTTTTTGTAGAAGAGGGTTATACAATATGTAGACTTTTATGTATGCCTCCTCATCACGATTTTAAGATTCACCCCTGTTCTTTACAGATAATTTGTTCTTTTTAATCATTGAATACTATCCATTTCATTAATATATCACTATTAATTCACTCATTGAAAGAAATTTGTTTCTAGGTTTTGAAAATTATGAATGATATAGTATCTGATTGTGACATAGGAAACATACATTTAATGTTTTAAGAAATTGCTAAACTATTTTTCTAAGTCACGGTAGCATTTTGCATTCATAATAGTAATGTGTGAGAGGTTCAGTTACTTTGCATTCTTGCCACCACTTTGTGTTACCAGTTTATAAAATTTTTGCTATTCTAGTGGATGTAGTGGAATCCCTTGGTGATTTCAGTTTGCGATTTCCTGGTAATTAGTTATGTTGGACATCTGTTCATTTGGTCAGGTATTTTTTTTATAATATTGTAGCCATTTTTTATGTATTGCAGGCACTATTGCTATTGAGTTATAATTTTTATTTTTTATTTTTATTAAATCATGGTTGTGTACGTAAATGAAATCATGGGGAACATTGTGCTGGTTTTATATACAATTTGAAATATTTTCATCAAACTGGTTGACATAGCTTTCATGGCATTTTCTTCATTATTGAATAATTTTTAAATTTTGGACACAAACCTTTTGTCAGATACGTGTTTTGCAAATATCTACATTTACTTACAATATGGGGCTTGGTTTTTCATTTTCTTATTTCTGGCTGTTAAAAAGCAAAAGTTAGGCTGGGTGCAGTAGCTCATGCCTGTAACCCTAGCACTCTAGGAGGCTGAGGCTGGAGGATCTCTTGAACTCAGGAATTCGAGACCAACCTTATCAACAGTGAGACTGTGTCTTTGTTAAAGTAGAAAAATTAGCTTGGCATCTTAGCGTGTGCCTATAGTCCTAGCTAGTCAAGAGGGTGAGACAGGAATATTGGAATATCTCTTTAACCCAGGAGTCTGAAGTTGCTGTGAATTAGGCTCCCGCCATGGCACTCTAGCCTGTGCAACAGAGTCAGCCTCTACTTCCAAAAAAGAAAAAAAAAAAAAGGCTAAAGGTTTCAATTTATTCTATTTTAGTGCACCTTTTTTCTTGTTTAAGAAATAGTATGCAAAGATTTTTCTCTTGTATTTTGTTGTAGATATTGTATAGTTTTGGCTGTTATATTTTGACACATAGTACCCATTTCGAGTTAATATTTGTGTACAAGTTGGGGAACATTTAGTTTTTCTAATACACATATCTGGTTTTTTTTAGTGCCATTTGTTCCAAAGGCTGTCTTTATCATTTAATTATAGTGTACCTTTGATGAAAATCAACTGGCCATACAAATGTGAGTTTATTTCTAGACTCTCTATTCTGTTTCCTCGGTATATATTTCTGTGCTTAGACCAATACCGTGCTATCCTGATTATTGCAGCTTTTTAAGTTTCATACATGTTAATCATGTATGTATAGGGGTACTTTGGAGGTATTACGGGTTTAGTTCCAGACCACCCCAATAAAGCTTGTAATAGAAGTTTTGTTTCCTGGTGCACATAAAAGTTATGGTTTACTGTACTGTAAGTCTGTTAAGTATGCAATAGCATGTTGTGTAAAAAATGTACATATCTTAATTTAAAATACTTTATTGCTGAAAAAATGCTAATGATAATCCTAGCCTTCAGCAAGTCATAGTCTTTTTGCCAATGGAGAGGTTTTCCTTGATGCTGTTGGGTGCTGACAGATGGGGTGGTGGTTGCTGAAGGTAGGGGGAGCTGTGGCACTTTCTTATAATAAGAGAACAATTAAGTTTGCCACCTGGAAAGACTCTTTTTTTTTTCCCTGAAAGATTTCTCTGTAGCATATGATGCTATTTGATAGAATTTTACCCCAGTAGAACATCTTTCAAAATTGGAGTCAGTCCAATCAAACTCTGCTGCTGCTTTATCAAATAAGTTTATGGTATATTCTAAATCTTTTGTTGTCATTTCAGCAATGTTCATGACATCTTCACTTAAGTAGATTTCATTGCAAGAAAGCACATTCTTTGTTCATCCTTAAGAAGCAATGCCTCAGATCTTCAGGTTTTATCCTGAGTTTGCAGGAATTCAGTCACGTCCTCAGATTCCACTTCTAGTTCTAAATTTCTTGCTTTTTCTACCACATCTGCAATTATTTCCTCCACTACAGTCATGAACCCTTCAAAGTCATCCTTGAGAATTGGAATCAACTTTTTGTTGTTAACTACCTTCAATGTTGATATTTTGTTTCACATTGCTGGATTTGTTTTGTTAATACTTTGTTATGAAGCTTTGGGTGTATGGAAGCATGTATGTATGTTGTTTCTTTTCCTACAAGGCTTTTGTTTAGTTTTTGGATAGGTGAAGGCTTTTGTTTAGTTTTTGGGTAGGTGGTATTTGCCTTGTAAGTAAAAGGACAATTCTCACTTAGGAACAGGTTGTATATGATGGGTATAAATTTTTGTCTGAATGATTAGTAGAGTTAAAAAAAAATGAAGGAATTTTTGAGGATGTTCTTTGTGAAAAGTTATGCATTCAATTTCTTTCATAGATACTGGGCTATTCATATTATCTTTCTGTTTCAATTGGTTTGGGCAGTTTGTCCATTTTAAGGAATTTGTCTATGTCATCTGAATATTCTCTATTTCCTTCCTTATATTGTTTGTCTCTTCTGCATTATTTTTCTTAAGTACTTTGACTAGAATTATTTTTTATCTTAAAGAAGAACTATGTTTTAGTATTATTGGTTTTTTCCCCCTAATTCATAACACATTTTTTATTTCATTAATATCTCATTGCATTTTTATTCTTCATTCTACTTTCATTGGTTTTAACTTTTTAAACATTGTTTTCTTAAGGTAGAAACACTGATTTTCTGATATGTTCTTGTGCCAAGAATACAGCTCCTTAATTACTGTACCTTTACCATAAGTCTTATCATGTGGAATACATTTCCATGTATCTTTTGCATTTCCATATACATTTTTTAATGAAGTTTGATGAGGTAGATTTTTAAAATGATCTGTGTAAATAATCTTTCAATTTATAGTATTTCATTTACTAATTTTTTAACTAATAAAACTATTTTATTCTTGTATGCAAATAGATTATAAATCCTTACTTAGATGTATTCCAAGATATTCAATGTTTTTGATATTTTTAATGCCACTTTATATGATATTGTTTCAAATGTCATTAATTATTTGTTCCTAATTTACAAAAAAGGTGATGTTTGTATATTGACCTTGTATCTAGTGACCTTGGTAAATCCACATAGTTTTTGTTGTGGGGTTATTTGCATGTGTATGTTTATTATGTATATTTCTACTTATAGATTTTTATTATTGGGTTTTATAATTATGCAGGAGGTTCTCAACATAAATGATAGCTTTATTTCTTCTTGTAGTAATTCCTTTCTTGACTTCTTCATGAGTCCTTCTGTACTATGTTGAATAGAGTATTAATAATTAATATTCTTGTCTAGTTTCTTACTTTGGGATCTAGGCATATTTTACAAATGTTTGCTAGTTTTTGTTTGTTAGTTTTAAGGTTGGTACCTTTCGTTAGCTTAAGGGAATATTTGTTATCATGAATGGGTTCCGAAATTTATCAAATGCTTTTCTACATGTATTGACATAATTTACATTATTTGTCTTTTGTATAGTATTTATTTGATGAATGATTTCTTTCCTCTCTGAATTTTGTATTCCTAACATAAATTGATATAAAATATGGCTTGTATTGTGATCATCTTTTTGGGAAGTTTGAGTCAATTTACTAATGTCCTATTAATAAGGGGTTTCAATATTATGTTAATAAGAAAATGTAAAAAAAGAAAAAAGGAAATGTAGAGGTTAATAGCCTTTCTTTCCCCTTTTATAAAATGTTTCTCTCCTTCTTTTAGCACAAGCCCACCTTACTGCTGTGTGGATTTATATTCACTTCGTACTGGGGAGATGGTCAAGTCCATTCAGTTTAAGACACCTATTTATGATCTCCACTGCAACAAACGGTAAGCACTTTTTCATGTATTTCTTGTGCAATAAGGTACCAAGAAACATGTTCTCCCAGGCATGGAGTAGCCTCCTAATTTCATTGGCTATCAGATTTATTTTAAAAAAATATTTCAGAAATACCTGAATTGGCTATCAGATTTATTTTAAAAAAATATTTCAGAAATACCTGAATTCTGTCTGATGAAATAGCGCTAGGATTTCTATTTTTTTTTTTTTTTTTTTTTTTTTTTGTTAGTGGTGGGTTCAAACCACCAGTATATGGGGGCCAGTGCCCTACTCCTTGAGCCACAGGCGCCGACAGCTGTAGGATTTCTTAATGCATATATTCCAACTTCCCATCTTGAGCCATTAGGGAGTTTTGAATTTAGTGTAGGGGAACATAACCAGCATTTGTAAAACAAAATGGAAAAGTATCTAAACAAACCTTTATATATAAAAAACATGGCTTTTTATTGGTTTATGATGTGAAATATAGTTTTGTGTAGACTTATCCAAACTTTCGAAAAGCATGTTTCTTAACTGTAAAAAAATGCTTTAAAATTTTTTATTCCTTCCCATTTCACAATGGAACTATAACAGGGACTAGACTGATTTATTTCTTTGAAATTTGTTTTGTATGATCTGGTGCTGTGGCTCATGCGTATAATCCTAGCACTCTGGGAGGCTGAGGCAGGTGGATTGCCTGAGCTCAGGAGTTTGAGACCAGCCTGAGCAAAGTGAGACCCGTCTCTACTATAAGTAGAAAAACTAGCTGGGCATTGTGGCAGGCACCTGTAGTCCCAGCTATTTGGGAGGCTGAGGCAAGAGGATCGCTTGAGCCCAAAAGTCTGAGGTTGCTATGAGTTATGATGCCATGGTATTCTGCCCAGGGTAACGGAGTAAGACTCTATCTCAAAAAAAATTTTTTTTGTTTTGTACAATTACTGGAAAAAAATTCAGATCTAAGTTGAACTTCTACCTGACCTTTAGTAACAATGACAAATTAACCACAGAACATTGCAGGAGAGAGGAACCATAGGAATCTTATTTAGTACTTTCCTTTAACATTGTAGCCAGCTGAAGCTGTAGGATATAAAGTATAAATTTTCCTCGTCATCAAAATGCAGACACTTGAAGCAGAAAATGAAATAATTTATCTCATTTCAATATACTTAAGTGAATCCAGTTAAATGAATTGTGCTTGCAGATCAATAACTGGAACATAGAAAATCATTCATATCCCATACTTAACTATACAAGAGTGAATAGTGCAAGTTGAAATGCAAATTTGAGGCCATCAGCACTTGTTCAAGAGCTCTTGCAAGAAATGGCTTGACAGAGAGTGTAGAAGAAAGGAGAATATGGGGGGAATTCATTGATGCAGAAGGGAAATAAATAGGTGAAGCACAGGGTCAGAGAGTCATCAGAGACTTACGTAGTTTAAAGCACTAGGGAATCAACAGGGTCTAGACCAGTGCGCAGGAACAGATGTAACCTTTGAAATTCCTTCTGGTGATATGGCAGGCTATTTAAAGGGGACAGTGTCTCCAAATAAAAAAGAAGCAAAAAGGAGAAGGTATGAAGTAAGCCTTACTCAAACAAGATAACACCACAAACTCGGAAGATTTACCACTTCCCTAGCTTAATCCCCCACAATGTCCCTTTTCTACCTTTAGCAGTTATTCTGTGCCTGCCCCATCATTGTGCAGTACATCTCTGAACAAAGTGAGGGTTAGAGGTGCTACCCCCTGTGCAATGAAAAATCCACATATAACTTTTGACTCCTTCAAAAACCTAACTAATGGGCTGCTTTTTTTGGAAGTTTTTTTTTTATTTTTTATTTTGGAAAACTCTGATAATATAATCAACTAACTCATAATTTTTATGTTATGTGTATTACATACTGTATTCTTACTATTAAGTAAACTAGAGAAAAAATGTTATTAAGAAAGTCATTAGGAAGAGAAACTAGATTTTTTATTCCTTAAGCAGTAGTAGATCATCATCATAAAGGTCTTCATCCTGGTTGTCTTCACTTTGGGGAAGCTGAGGAGGACGAGGAAGAGGAAGAATTGGTCTTGCTCTTTGTGGCAGAGTGGAACAAATCCATGTGTAAGTGCACCTGCACAGTTGAAGAAGCACCTGTTACTCAAGGGTCTACTGTATATTTGCTGTGGGAGGGGTCAGATACCTCGGCTTTTTAATTCGCAATCTTGGTAGTTTGAGAGGAAGTATATTTGAGGAGCTGTATTTAAGGAATTATACCCATGGATCCTCATTTATACCTGGACCTGATATAGATGATGAGACTCATAAAGGGATGAGGCTTTAGAGATTTTGAAAGAGAGTGTGTATTTTTTTTTTATGTTGGAGGAATGTCAATAATTTGATAATTTACATAAAATTTAAACAAAGCAACTGTGTGGTTTCCAATGTTCTTAGATTCTATGACACCTTTCCCTTCAAATGACAGAATTTAATTTCTTCAACCTTGAGTGTGGGCGGAACTTAATGATTTAAACTTGTGATGACTAGAATAAAGTAGAAATGGTGAGCAACTTGAGAGACCAGGTCATAAAAGGCAACAAGTCTTTATGTTCGCTTTCTTATTTGGATTAGGTATAGATCTAAGAAGGTGAGTATAATGTTGCAGATACCATGTAGTGTGACATAGTAGGCATAATTTGATTTAAAAATGTGAGGAGAAAAGAAAAGGGAAAACAGTATAGATGAGATTCAAGTGACAATAGATGGTCAAGCCAATCCCTAAGAGGGAAAGAAATCTTCCCCTACGTGAAGCCAAAAAACATTCTATATCATGAAGGGGACTTCAGACCAAACTTATCAATATACTGATAAATGTAAGTAGACTGGGCACAGTGATTCACACCTGTAATCCTACCACTCTCGGTGGCCAAAGAGAGAGGATTGCTTCAGGTCAGGATTTGTAGACCTGAGCAATAGTGAGATGCTGACTCTACAGAAAAATAAAAAACTGGTCAGGGTAGTGCGTTCCTGTAGTTTCCGCTTCTCTGGAGGCTGAGGCAGGAGGATCACTTGAGCCCAGTAGTTTGAAGTTGTAGTGAGCTATTATGATGCCACTGTACTCTAGCTAGGGCTGCGTGAGACTCCGTATCCAAAAAGAAAGAAAGTTTCAATCACCTGTAACAAGAATTTTTTTGAATTGACTAAGTAAACAAATGCAAGGATTAATCTCCTTGATGGCTAAACAGTTATTAAGAATTGGGAACACTAAGCATACTTTTAGGATTGTACTGAATGAAAATCTTAACAAAGATATAAGATCTTCAGGGAAGACTAATAATAGAAATTACACAGTTTTAAGAGCAGAGATTAAAAATTTAGGAAACAATTATCAGAGCATAATTGATCTATTGGACAGTATTAGAAGGTCTAAGAAGAAGACAGATGCAGGTGAAAGCAAAGCTGAAGAAATAATTTCAAAAAGTTTCCCAAATTTTATGACATACATAAATTTGCATATTCATGATCTTCAAGAACACCAAGCCAGAGAAATAAGAAAACTACACCTATGTACATCATAGTCCAGTATTTAAAACTAAAGATCAAGAGGAACACTTGAAAGTACCTTTAGAAAAATGCCAAATTACATATAGGGAAACAGCAATTTAAAGTACCGAGACTCTCTCAGAAGAACTAAGAGTACTCAGAAAGAAACTTCACCAGTCCTTCCAGTGACCAGTCCTGACTATCTCCTTTCTTGCTTTCTGTCTACACTTCTACACGTATATTAGTTCTAACCTTTCTCACCTATTTATTAAAATCTTTTCATCCTGACTACCCATCCTCCTCCAGGCACCCTGTCCAGATTTCTCAAGTTAGCCATCCTCATTTGTCCTTTCTGTTAAACACACACACTGCTCTTCTCAGGTTACATTGACCTCCATGTTCCTAAGCATATTGGTCAGTTTTCAGATCTCATATCACTGAGCTGTAGTTAGAAGTCGTTACCCAAATATTAAGTGAACAAAAGTTCCTCTTTTTTTTGAAGCACTTTCTTCACCAGGTTTTTGGGATATGATTCTCTTGTTTTTTCATTGGGTTTCTTTACCAATGGCTAAATGTTGGAGTGCTTTCATCTTTGAATCTTTCCCTTTTCAGCTGTGCTGCTTCTTCATATGGCCTTATCTGTTTTCATTAAATTAATACAATTAATTTATAGTGATCTATAAATTTCTGTCTTAATCTGTAAATATGACCTCTATTTCTATTCCCATGTTTTCCATTTTCCATAAGTGATTTGAGAGCACTGAGGCTCATGAAGATCGAATCACTTAAAAGGAAATAAAGCAACAGGTGTTTGCCTGTTTAGGGATGATGAAAATGAATCGGCTTAAATTAGTAGTATTAATAGTTTAGCAGTGTTTTTGGTTGAAATCACTTATATTTCCTTATTAGAAATGAATGGATGCAATGTGAAATTTTGAAGAGTTGTCTACTAATTAGGCAAAAGCTTTTTAAAATCGTTAGGAATAAGTCCAATGAAAGATATATCGGACCTCTATTCAGAAAACTTTGAATTAGAGAAGTTATAGAAGACCTAAAGAAACAAATAGTAAAGACTATTTTTATGAAGTAGAAGATTATTCATGATTTCAAAATTATCATTATTTGACCAAAATTTTTTTATTATGTATCGAGCTTTATTACAAAACTACAGTAATTAATGAAATCTAATACTGTTGAAAAGATAGAAAAATAATGCAATAGAATAGAGTCCAGAATTAGACACACACATATGGCCAGGTGAGTTATGATAAAGGTGTCACTGCAGCAGTTTTTTCAATAAATATGAGTATTTCTTTTTTTTTTGAGACAGAGCCTCAAGCTGTCACCCTGGAGAGAGTGCTGTGGCATCACAGCTCACAGCAACCTCCAATTCCTGGGCTCAAGCGAGTCTCCTGCCTCCATCTCCCAAGTAGCTGGGATCACAGGCGCCCGCCACAATGCCTGGCCATTTTTTGGTTGCAGCCATCATTGTTGTTTGGCTGGCCTAGGCTGGATTTGAACCCGCCAGCTCAGGTGTACGTGGTTGGTGCCTTAGCCCGTTGAGCCACAGGCGCCGAGCCTAAATATGAGTATTTCTTGTTCACTTGGATGTTCATATAGGAAAAAAAGTCCTGATATCTCTACAACAAACAATTCCAGATGAATTATATCTTTAAACATGAAAGATTTTGTTTGTAGGAAAATTTCAAGTAGAAATTTAACTAATAGCCAGTCATGGTGGGTCTCATGATAGCTCTTGACTTAATCACAGCACTTTGGGAGGCGTAGACAGGAGGAATTCTTGAGGTCAGGAGTCCAAGACCAGCCTGAACAACTCAGGAAGAACCTGTCTCTGGAAAAATTTGAAAATTAGCTGAGCACAGTGGCACGCACTTGTAGTCCCAGGTATTCAGAGGCCAACGCGGAAGGATTGCTAGAGTGAGGTGCATTAAGTTATGATACAGTGCACGGAAGCCTAGGGGATAGAGCAAGACCTTGTCTCTTAAAAAAATTTTTTAAAATCATTTTATTTATACAAGGGTATTTAGGTTTTGAAATTCCTTCTCATACCAGTTTTGATAATTTGCATCTTTCTAGACATTTATCTTTTAGGTTGTCTAATTTATTGGAATTAAGTTTTTATAATATTTATATGTTATAAATTTAATGACTATAAGATATCTAGTGACGTAGATAACTGGTGAATTCTCTCTTTTTTGGATCAGTGTACTTAGAAATTTAGTTTTGCTTCTAGCTGTAGGTTTGTTTTACAGGAGGTGGGATGAAATACATCCTGATTATCAAGTTTAGCAAATTTCTTTTTTTTTTTTTTAAATACATGTATTTTATTATTCTTCATTACATTATTTCTCCCACCCCCACCCCTCCGTGGTAAGACAGAATTGATTTACAGAAAAGAATACAGAAAACAACAAAGCTCCTGGTAGAGGGAGAGAATTCAAGTGGGGAGAGAGAAGCTCTCTCTGTTTCTTTCCCGGTCTTTCCCCGTCTCCTCCTTTAGGCCTTTAGCCTCAGGGTACATATAGGTGTATGGGTTCCTAGGCCAGGAAAGGAATGAATACAGTCGCTTCCGCCTGGGGCAAGGTGAATGAGTGTATCAATGAATGGATACAGTCCATTCATGGAAATGAGGCCTAGGAAATTCACAAGAAATTGACGTAGGCATAGGAAATGGAGGTTCCACATTTAGTCCTAGGTGT
>CAUYRH010050950.1:0-15322 GCA_963574655.1 Perodicticus potto | reverse complement strand
AGGATAGGTCTGAGAATATCCTGGAGAGCTGGTTTAGTTATAGCAAATTTCTTCCATCCATTCTTATATGGATGTCATTAAAGTATTTAATTTCTCCATCATAAATGAAACTCAGTTTAGCTGGGTATAGGATCCTAGGTTGAAAGTTACTTTGTTTTAGGAGATTGAAAGTCGATGGCCATTCTCTTCTAGCTTGAAAGGTTTGATCAGAGAGATCTGCAGTTATTTTAATATTCTTCCCCTTGTAGGTGATGGATTTCTTACCTCTGGCTGATTTCAGAATTTTCTCCTTCATATTAACTTTAGTGAACTTAATTATGAAGTGCCTGGGGGATGACTTATTCGGATTGAGTCACGCTGGGGTTCTGAAACTGTCTGCTATCTGAATTTCAGAATCTCTTGGCATGTCTGGAAAGTTCTCTTTCATAATCTCATAAAGAAGAGACTCTGTGCCTTGTGACATAACTTCATCATTTTCAGGTATCCCTATAAGGCGATTATTGGTTTTCTTCAAGTTATCTCAGTGCTGTCTGAGGGAATGATCCATTTTTGCCTTCCATTTGTCTTCCTCTTTGTAGTTTTGGGATCGTTTGAAAGCTTTGTCTTCAATGTCAGAAATCCTTTCTTTTGCTTCCTCTATTCTGTTGCTGAGGGATTCTACTGTGTTTCTCAGATCTTTGAGGGCTGCAACTTCTTGTCCGAATGTGTCAAACTCTTTGGTCATTTTGTCTTTGAATTTGTTCAATTCTTGAGACATCTTTTGGGTCATCTTTTGGATTGCTGCTTGAAATTCTAATTCCATCTTTTCTTCCATTCCGCTGATCTTATTTGCTATCCAGACTCTGAATTCGATTTCTGACATGTCAGCCATTTGCTTATGCAAGGGATCTTGTGCTGTATCTACCTTGTCGTTCCTTGGGGGAGTTGATCTACTCTGATTATTCATATTGCCAGAGTTTTTCCATTTATTCTGCCCCATGATTATTTTTCACCATTTCCTCTGGCCATCCTCTGAGTTGGGGAGGCATCTCTCCAAGATTGGACCCTGGCAGGATCACTCTATTGTTGGAAGATATTTGTAGGCAGTGACCTAGTGTAGCTCTTCTGGGGCTGCCCCAGCTAGGGAGTTGTGGCTGTGGGAGCAGCTCTGGAGTGGAGCATGTCACACACGAGTCCAGCAGCAGGGATGGGGATGGTGCCCACGTTTCTGGCAATGCCTGGCTCCCAGTGGCTTTGGCGACAAGAGTGGGCAGCTCCAGCAGTCTCTGGTCAGGTGGAGGGCTCTGCAGAGAGGTAGGAAGGGCCTCGGAGGGAGGGCGCAGGGTTGCGTGACTCCTGAGTCCCTGGGCAGATGGACAGGGCCGGTGAGGAAGCAGGGAGGGCACTGGAGGGAGGATGTGGGTTGTCCAGCTACCAGAGACCCTGGCTGGGGCAGCACTGGCCAAGGCAGGGTGGGGGTCTTGGCAGTGCAGCCTGCAGCAGAGTCCTGTGTGTTTGCAGGAGTCCTTGGAGTGGAGCGGGCCTGGGTGTCGAGGCGGCACGACTCCCAGCAGGGTCTCTCATGTCTGCTGGTGTGGCAGGCAGGAGGCGGGCCTGGTTCCCGAGGTGGCACATCTTGCAGTGGGGTCGCTGCCGTCTGTCGCAGCCCCTGGAGTGGGGCGGGCCTGGGTGCTGAGCCAGAGTGGCCTGCGGCAGGGTTGTATACTATGGTTCCTGGCTGTGGTTGGCCGTTGGGGAGGAGGAGGCTCGGTGTGGCCCCTGGAATCCTTTGCCGGGTGAGGCACTTGGTCTGGCAGACAGAGAGTGGAGATGCTGCTGGAGAACCTCCTCCCACAGTCTCAGCAGGGGTTAGGCTTCTGGTTCATCAGGTAAGGGGGAAGGGCATACTGGAAGTTCAGAATGGTTGGGAAAACTTTAGTTCAAATTTTTTGCCTAGCGAGAGAGTGTTCAGAGTCACAGCAGGGGAGTAATCCTCACTTCCCATAGCATTCTCCCGTGGGGTGGGACAAGAGGTCTACAGTTCACTGTTTGTCTGTAGAAAGCCTGCAGGAGTGGATGAAGAGAAAAAAGGAAAGGAAACAGAAAACAAAAAAGAACACAGCTTTCTTGGTGGAGGGGATGGATACTTTTCCTTTCAGATGAATTTTGTACCTGAAGCTTGCTTTCTTGGAGTCGCAGCTTGCCTCAGCAGAGGTGATCTGTAGCTATCACTTCTCTCTCAGCTGGGCTCCCAGTCTTCAGCTCAATTGGGTATTTTCTGGACGTTATCCTTCTCCTTGGTCAAGAGCCTCTCTCGGGAGCTGCTTCTAGTTTGCCATCTTGCCCCTCCCCCCAAAAGCTCTAGCTTTGAAGCCTTCTTTATATTTGGATAATAAACATCAAATCACTTTTTGTCATGAAACATATAATTCATTTACAACAGGAAGTTTTTATCTTTTAATACATAAATGACATTTTATATATTAGAAATCTTAAACGATTAAGTATACATATTGAATAGTCTTTCAAGTGCCCAGATTTTTATAATACATTTAGATAGGGAGAGCATAACATATTTATATTACCATCCTAGCATTTTTTCCTGGACTGTCTGGTATTCCCATAGCAAATTTTGAATCTTCCTAGCTTTGCTGAAGTCTCTTGCTCCCTTCTCACATTATGAGAATATTAAACAGAGCTAGAACTTGAAATGAAAATTTAGTAAAATAAAAATCTCCAGAATATCTCCTGGGTCTTACTAAAATAAGATAGCAGGTACTGTTGCTATAGCACTTAGAGACCATGCTGCATTAAATTGCTGTTCTGTTACATGAAGCTCAAGCCTCAGTAGACCCCTGATTTAATCATTACTGCATTGTATGGAACATATATTATCAAATTAGTGTCTTAGAAATCTGAATATGAATGAGTCTTGGCTCAGTATCCACTTTTGGCTTATTATAAAGGTCTTAAAAATGAGTTTGGTGTTTTTGACCCATCTTAATTTGTAATGAATCTAAGAAACTAAAGAGTCATTATCACAGGACTCCAGAACGAAATCAAATTTTTTTGTCATTATTACATTTTGCTTCTATCTTTGATGTGATCCTTTTAAAATGGAACAGACCATTAAACGGATACAAGCAAACGGAGACTATCACATTTCAAATCTAAAAATTTCCCAGCTGCCACTGATTCACATTTAAGCCCTAAATAATTCCATATATTGCTTGGAAATTTACAAGGCTTTGGGGGAGGGACAGTTTTCCCTGGAGAGATGCTTCTAGAGTTTTTAGAGGGTCAGTGAGTATTGTAACTTTCTCTATGGTGGTCAGGTTTTGAACATTTAGCTGCCTGAAGCAATAATCTTCTTGGTCTTCCTTTTACATTAGAGAAAGAGAATCATTATTTTTCTTTATTTGAATATAGACAAAGACATTATGTTTTCAGTCATTTGAGGAGATGCTTTGGGGAAAGATAATGTAAGCCCTCATTCAGAAAAGACCCTGAGAAGATAACTTCAGGTTCCATCTTGCCTAAGCTGGAATCTATAATGTTAAAGTTGTCCAGATAGGTAAGCATCAGACTTATAAAAGGGGCCTTTTCTCACATTTTGTAAGTTACATGTTTGAAATTTGGCACTTGGTGTCTCATAGAAGCATTGCTATATTTGAATAGGGTTTGAGGTAGACCAACAAAACCCCAGTTTAACCCACAGTGTAACTGAAATATTGTTGCATTTATGGTTTTAAGCTTTTTTCTTTTAAGTTGTATAAAATATACTTGAACATACACAATACCTTTAAAATATATAAAATCCCAAGGATTCTAACTAACCAGGTCCCACTTATAAACTTTCTACATTGCTTAAGTCCCCAAATGCATCACTAGAAATTGGCTAGCAAAGGAAGGGAATGGAGTTCCCTGAACTCCAGAGGGCAATGACACTTTGTATGCTTCAGTTTCTCCCTTTCCAGGTCTCAGGAGTAAAAATGTACTTCTCATCAAGAGGAAGGGAAAGAAATAGGTAGACACTGGAGGCATGTGGGCGAGTTCCTGATGTCGGCCAGCCACTGCAATAGCCAGCTGGGCCCTCGCTGGCAGCAGCTGGGAGCAGGAGAAGTGGTTTCTTTCAATCAGTCATTCTGGAGTGTGGAGGGAGATTTCCCACAGAACTCCTGTAGCAGGAAACCTGCTCTAGTAAGATGGATGGTAAGAGGGAAGGCAAAATTAAGTTCAGTAAAATACTGATTGATTGGTGTTACCAATCAGCAAAATGCAAACAGAGGAATTCTACCCATCAAATAGTCTGTGTTTCTTAAGAGAGAACCTAAAGATTAAAAGAAACTTAAGAGACTTTAAAACTAAGTTTTAAAAATGGGCAAGACTGCATTTAAGCATTTAAGGATGTACATTTAGGTAATTATATATATATTATATATATATTCCTCGATATATATATTTGTATATATATATTGAGGAATCAATTGCAATGAAAGTCTGAACAATGGTTATATATGGCAATCTGGGCAGCACACATGGAAGGGGCTGCTGGGGTGACTGACACAGATCTATTTAATATTTCTTGGCCTGATAATAGTTACAGAAGTGCCACTTTATATGCATTCATTAAGCCACAAGTCTGTGTGGTTTTCATTATCTGTTTTACTTTACAATAAAGAGCATAAAAAATAGCAGAAGAGTATACCCATAGAGTCAATCAAAGCAGACACTGGGGGCCTGAAATGTTTTCTGAAGCTGTTAAATGAAGGGAGAGGAAAATCACTCCCATTAGAGCACAGGTGGAGTGACTAGAGGAAGAATACATGACTGGGAAAGCGTAGCAGTGACATAGAGAAGAAAAAGGGGAGAAATTAAAGGCTTGGAGAGAATGGAATGATTTGCCAACTAGCTTGCAGCTAAATTCAAAGCCCAGTCTATTCTTCCTCATTTGAAGAACATAATTGAGGATGCTTGTGGAGGTGCTGCTCCAAATGTGATCTGGAGCCAGAAACAAGTGTCTCGTTTTTGTTCCATTTCAAAAGAGGAATAATATTGTCATCTTGCTTCAGGATGTTATGAATTTTTTTTTTTTTTTTGAGTAAGAGTTTCACTCTCTTAGCTTAGGCTAGGGTTCCGTGGCATCAGCCTAGCTCACAGCAACCTCAAACTCCTGGGTTCAAGTGATCCTCCTGCCTCGGCCTCCCAAGTAGCTGGAACTCCAGGTGCCTGCCACAATGCCCAGCTAATTTTTCTATTTTTAGTAGAGACAGGTTCTCATTCTTTCTCAGGCTGCTCTCAAACTCCTGAGCTCAAGGAATCCTTCTGGCTTGACCTCCCAGAATGCTAGGATTATAGGCATGAGCCACTGCGCCTACACAGTGTTATGAATTATTAATAACAAGATGTGGTTTGATATTTAATCCAAATCTTAACAGTATGGGCCAAATTGATACGACATTTCAGATCAAGAAACACCGAATAAGATGGCAAAAAATTTAAAGTAGGCAGTCTGGGAGTGAGCAAGACACAAGGGTACAAGTAGGTAGTCAGTAACAAGGAGTGGGAACTCAGCAGTTGGGTTGGGATTCAGGGTCAGGGCTCTCATCTGATAAGAGCAAAGCCAACCCTGTTTCAAAGCAACTGAGACAGTGGGCAAATTAGACAGGAATAAAGGTAGAGGGACTAAGTAAGGTAGGCAACAAATAATTGGTTCTGGGGTAATGGCATGGTGTTATGGCAGGGTTACTAGCCAGGTTGACCACATATAGTCAGTTGAATTATTGAAAACAGGCTCCATAATTTCTCCTTAATAAATGAACAGGATTTGCTACAGAGCTTGGGGCAGAATGAATCTTCAGGAGTGGAGTTAGGGGTGTGAAATCACTCCACTTGGGAATATTTTTGCTCTTTTACTGCTTAATCAAATACAAATAAAATAGCTTTCACGATTAGCAGTTTTTTCTAGAGATTTTTTAAAAATTTCAGTTTGATATATGGGTACAGACAATTAGGTTATAATGTTTGCATTTGTTAGATAGAGTTCAAGCTGTAGTTAAGCCCTTCACCAAGGAGGTGTGCCACATACCCTTACTTTGTGTCTGTTAGGTGGTAGCACACCAAACCCCATCTGTCCTCCTCTCTCTCCCTTTCCTCCTCTCCTCCCCACATTTGGATGTAGTTGTGTTTTTTTCTCATGTGGGAGTGTAGTTTTTCAACCTGGTTTCACATTATTATTGAGTATATTGGATACTTGCTTTTCCATTCTTGTGATATTTTACTTAGCAGTAGACCTTCCATTTGACTCCACAATCCTATTACTAGGTATGTAACTGGAAGAAAATAAAAAAGAATCCCTCATGGGTGGTGTTCATCTATTATCACATTACATCAGGAATCCTATAAGTCTGGGTGTCTCACTTTTTATAATATTAAGATTGATCAATGAGGTTCAGGTATTTTTGTCAGCTTATTCTTTGCCTTATAAAGTGTCACATCAAACTTTAACTTAATGATGATCGTTACCTAGATCCATTATTTCATTAGGGATTGGAGATTGGTCATTTTCCAATGCTGTCATTTTTTTCTGCATTTATTAGCTAAAGTTCTTCTATAAAAATGAAATTTCCCTCATTAGCTGTGAAGTACAGATTTTATAGGAGAGGTGGGACAACTGCTTGATTCTTGCCTTTTACTTAACAATTTTCAGAATGATTTGGTGTCTTAGTAAGTTCCAATGGTGACTAATGTATTTATATTAGCTCATTGTGAATTCATGGATTTTTATTTATTTGATGTGTTTCAATAAATCACAGTGATTTTTCATTCTGATACCAAAATTGTCTCATCTTAGGCCAGTGGGAACCCTTTCAAGTTGGTTCGTGAGGCTTTTTGACTTGACTATGGTAATTGCTTAACAGCTTCTTTGCTCTCTAGTATCAGGAGATATCCCAGGCTCATTCAGTACAGTCCTTGTGCCAGACCTGGAGTCAGCCATTTCTCTAAGGAGCTCTGGGTTTATTTAGTGGGGAATGGTATTCAGAGATTACAATTTATGTGACAGGGATGCTCGCTGCTATTACGTAGTCATTGTTTTTAGGTGTTTTCAATGGTCAGAGCTAACAGTTACCTTTTTGTTAAAAAGGGAGAAAGAAAACAGTTTAATTGTGATATTTCTGATTCAAATTTAAGGTTATGGAGTTTTAACTTAAATTCTTTGAATTTATACTCGTATCTCCTTTCTCTTATTTTGGACATTTTGGTTGAATGTCCTATTATTAATAGTTCCAAAATAAAAATACAATATGATAATTAACAATAAAACTACTGAACATAGTTTAGAATTTCTTTGTGGTTCTGTGTCAGAATATGTCTGATAAGGGATGTGCACTCAAAATTCTGTGTGTTAAAGCCACTTTGAGAAAATTCTTTTCTGCCGGCTGCAGTGGATTGCCCCTGTAATCCCAGCACTTTGGGAGGCGAGGCGGGCGGATTGCCTGAGCTCAGGAGTTTGAGGCCAGCCTGAGCAAGAATGAGAACCCCGTCTCTAAAAAATAGCCAGGCACTGTGGTGGGTACCTATAGTCTCAGTTACCTGGGAGGCTGAGGCAAGAGGATCACTTGAGCCCAAGAGTCTGAGGTTGCTGTGAGCTATGATACCAATGCACTCTACCCAGGGTGACAAAGTATAACTTTGTCTTGGGCGGGGGGGGGGAAACAAGAAATAACTCTTTTCTCTATGTGAATTTGTTCCCAATTCAGTGTAATGTTAAGTTCAATTTTTCCAATTTGCTTTCTGTTCTTTAGGAATTTTTATCATTTCAATTAATTTTGTTCCAAAGTCAAACTTTATAAAAAGGTGTATTTATTTATTTATTTATTTATTGTTTTGGATTCATTGAGGGTACAAAAGCTTAGGTTACGCTTATTGGGTTTGTTAGGTAAAGTCCCTCTTGTAATTGGGTCCCGCCCCCAAGAGGTATGTCATGCACCGTGACCCACCCATGACCCTCCCTCCTCACCTCTCCCCATCCCTCATTCTCCTAACCAGGTATATTTAAAGACATCTTAAAGTCATCCCTGTCGCCTCTCTCTATAGATAGCTGTCTTTATTAATTATTGATTGGCCTTCTTTATTTTTGAAAATATAAGCAAGCGTGTGTAAGTGTGTGTTTCCATTTAGAGTAGGTTACTGAAAAGGAGGCATGCTACAAGCATTGTTTTACCCTTGTTTTTACCCCTAATATAGATCCTGGGGAAGTACCAAATCAGTATATAGAAATCTTCTTCATTATTTTATTTTTAATAGTGATACGGTACTCATCGTGTGGATGTAATGCAGTTTATTGAACTGGTCCTTTGTTGATAGACATTTGGTTGTCTTCAGTCCTTCACTGCTACAAAAACACTGCATTGAATAGCCTTGTAGATATGCTATTTTGTGTTTTGTCAGTGTATCTTTGTAATTAACGTGGATATATATGTGTATATTTTTTTGAGACAGAGTCTCACTATGTCACCCTGGGTAGAGTACTGTGGCCTGACAGCTCACAGAAACCTCAAACTCTTGGGCTTAAGTGATTCTCTTGCCTCAGCCTCCTGAGTAGCTGGGACTACAGGTGCCCACCACAATGTCCAGCTATTGTTTTTGTTGCAGTTGTCATTGTTGTTTAGCAGCAGGCCCGGGCTGGGCTCAAACCCACCAGCTTCAATGTATGTGGCCAGCACCCTACTCACTGAGCTACAGGCACCGAGCCAACATGGATATAATTTTTAAAGTGAGTTTCACTTGAGCAGGACTATTTCTATGTTCTAGTGGCTAGTCAATAGTGTGAACTCTTTGCTAATCTGGTGTTGAAGAATGCTATCCAAGCAGATGCACCCACAATTCACTTGTAGTTCTCTGCCCCTTTAACATCTCTCACATACTGTGTATTCAATCCTGTCTCTGAATTCTTGTTTTTCCTGCAACCCATTATCCTCAGAATATTTTCCTTCTTTCATAAATTCAACTTCAGATTTTTCCTATCTTTGTGTCTCTGTTTCCTCTGGCCTTTGAAAGTCTTTAAAAACTTTTAAGTTTGTAGTTTAAATATTTAAGAAATCTTTAAAACAATATTTAGGTATTTCCCCCTGAAATTAGGGTGTACTACCACTAGATAACAGCTAGTTATGTTCTCATAGTCCAAATCCCATAGCTTGGGTAACTTGGTCAAGTTCCTGTGAAACACTTTCCTTATCTAAATTGAAGGGAATAATTTGGGTGATTTCTAGTTTCTTTCTTTAACTTCTGTGAACCTGAATGATTTTCAAAATATTTTCAGTTTTCTTTGACCTCTTTCATTTCCTCTTTGCAAGAGAGAAAAATGAGCTCCAGGCCTTTCCCAGGGTGAGGGTGTAATACTCAGGAGTTATCTCTAATTGATAGGAAGTCATTTTCCATGTTATTCTGACCAAAGAGTGAAAATTCTCCTATTATTCATCAAGCTTAATTTTTTTAAAAGTAGCTGCTAGCTAGGTATTATTTGAATCTATTTTCTTTGTTTGATAATTTATTTACATGTTCAACAAACATATATTAATTGAGTGTCTTCCATGTGCCAGCCATGATTTGGTTGTTATTGGCTTTTTTTTTTTTGTAGAGACAGACTCTCACTTTATCGCCCTCGGTACAGTGCTGTGGCGTCACACAGCTCATAGCAACCTCCAACTCCTGGGCTTAGGCGATTCTCTTGCCTCAGCCTCCCAAGTAGATGGGACTACAGGCGCCCGCCACAATGCCCAGCTATTTTTGTTTTTTTTTGCAGTTCGGCAAGGCTGGGTTTGAACCCACCACCTTCAGTATATGGGGCCGGCCCCCTACTCAATGAGCCACAGGCGCCACCCGGTTATTGGCTTTGTTCCTTTTCTTCTTATTGTTTTTGGCAATATCTTGAGCTTAAAATCTTTTTTTTTTTTTTGTAGTGACAGAGTCTCACTTTGTCGCCCTTGGTAGAGTGCAGTGGCGTCCAGCTCACAGCAATCTCCAACTCTTGAGCATAGGTGATTCTCTTGCTTCAGCCTCCTAAAATCTTTTTTTTTAAAATAAGCTTCTGATTTTTTTTTTAGGCTGGGTCTCACTCTGTTACCCTGGCTAGAGTGCAGTGGCATCGTCATAGCTGGTTACAATCTCAAACTCCTAGGCTTAAGCAATTGTCCTGCTTTAGCCTCCCAAGTAGCTGGGACTATAAGCATGCACCATCACGCCCAGCTAATTTTTCTATTATTTTTTGAGACAGAGTGGCACCATGTCTCCCTCAGTAGAGTGCTGTGGTGTTACAGCTCACAGCAACCTCGAACTCTTGGGCTTAAGTGATTCTCTTGCCTCGGCCTCCCAAGTAGCTGGGACTACAGGGGACTGCCACACGCCTGACTATTTTTTTAGTTGTTGTTGTTGTAGTTATCATTGTTTAGCAGGCCCGGGCTGGGTTTGAACCCACCAGCCCTGGTGTATGTGCCTGGTGCCCTAACCACTGACCTATGGGCGCAGAGCCAATTTTTCTAATTTTTGTAGAGATGGGGTCTCCCTAGTGCCCAGAGGAATCTCCAACTGCTGGGCTCAGGTGAATCCCCATCACAGCCTCTCAGAGTGCTAGGATTACAGGTATGAACCACTGCACCTGTCTGAAGATGTTAATTTCAATACAAACAATTCCCAAACCAAAAACTTTTAAATAACAAATGTAAGCAGTTTTTTTGACTGAACTATAAACTGGATTAATCATTTTCCTTTATTAGGTGGTAAGCAATTTAGTGGTTCACATATATTTTGAGTTAATAGACCAACCAAATTTAAAGAAAAAAATAGACTGTTCTAGAGTAGCCCTTTTTTCTTTGTTTGTTTTACTAAGAGAGGACAACTATCATAGTAAAATAAAGCACATTTCAGTGCCAAGAAAAAAAGTGGAAAGGGAATGCTCAATTTATATTCGATTTAAGAAAAAAGTCTTAAATCGAATATAAATTTAGAGTCATGAAACATTCTCTTCATTATTCTCTTTGTTTTTCTTTAAATTTTGTCACACACTTGTGCAAACGTTGTCTCAGACTGTCCAAGCCTATGGACCAGTGTTGGGAAATCACTGTTTTCGGATGGGGACTATATTTTATTTTGACTTGTGTTCCCACTGTGCTAGGCTCTATGAAATAATTGTCAAATTCAATAGAAGTCCATCCTTGGAGTGAATGTGTTTTAATAAAAGCATTATTGTTTTGACTGAGGAAATGGTGTGCTATGCTCTGAATGACCCTGATGAAGTAAAGTGGCTTTGTACACAGTTAAGTATTTGTAGCCCAGATTTTACAGATGATGAAAAGACACAGAAGGGGTGAGTGAGTGAGTGTTTTTACTCAGTGAGTCAGTAAAAGTCACAAGAATGGAACAAGAGCCTAGACTTTTAGGACCATATAAATCACTCAACTTCAATCAGAAATTAAAATAGATTAATTGTTGATGTGATTTTCAACAGCTTTGGCTGACTAATTACCCCAATGATGCCGCATGCTTTTTCTAACAAATATACATGTATTTTACCCTAGTCTCAGGCTGAAATTAGCTTTATCCATGATACACTTGGCTGTGGACTAAATTTTATTCTTTTATTATTTGATGTAAAAATACTAAGACTGATCAAGGAACCATGTTAGATTCCATTACATTTATTATAAATAATCTCATATTGTTCTCTCTAGCCCTAACCTAATAATTCTATGAAGTTAAACTTTTTCTTTTTTCTTTTTTGGGTGGGGAAAACTGAGATTCAGATGAAATTCCAAGGGATCTTGGAGGACTGTTTGGCTGTCAAATAGATACTGTTAGGCAATGACTACAACCCCATAACCTGAGCCCTTAACATCAGAGAACATGGTCACTTTAATACAAGGAGTTAAAAAATAAGGCTGCGATCTAAAGACCTTGTTGGGCACAGTTCCACTTTTCAGGAGAACGCCTCTGGGATTATTGCATGTGACTGGGCTCCTGCCTTGCTATGGTTTCCACTTATCCAGCTCCTTTGTATCTGCTATTGCTCTAGTTCCACATTTCTTTGACTAGCTTGTCTGATTTAGTAAGTAAGAGGATGCTCATTTTGCTTGTGTTTGTGATCTGTCCCTCTCCCCAAGCTCATTCATTCTTTTTTACCTTAATCTCCCCAGCATGAAGTTCAGTCAGTTTGGTCCAGTAGGTGCCAGCCACAGTTTGTATCTGCTCACGTCAGCTTGAGAATCCTCTGTCATCATTTTGCCTTGAACCTATCTACATACTGACTCCCACCACTAAAAGCTTTGTCTGCCCTATCTTAGCCCTGAGTCTTACATTGTTTCCAGCAGCCTGGAAGTATAATTGGTTATTAAGTTATAACAGTTCATTGACATTTATTCATTCACATCCATTCATTCAACATATATTCATTGAGTGAGTACTTAATATCAGTCACTGTGGTAGGCACTGAAGATAAAGCAGTAGAAACACTAGAGGTGGTCCTGCTTTCGTGGAGTTTAAAATTTAGCAAGGTAGCCAGTCATTAATTAAATAATTGCATTAATTAATATATAAGTATAAACTGAGACAAGTTCTGTAAAGGAAAGGAACACGATTTTATGAGAGCATATAAAAAGGCAAGTTTTATTTACCAATAAGATGTTTATTAAAATAGAAAAACATCAGCTTGGCGCCTGTGGCTCAACGGGCTAAGGCGCCAGCCACGTGCACCTCAGCTGGCGGGTTCAAATCCAGCCCGGGCCCACCAAATAACAATGGTGGCTGCAACCAAAAAATGGCTGGGCATTGTGGCAGGTGCCTGTAGTCCCAGCTACTTGGGAGGCAGAGGCAGGAGACTCGCTTCAGCCCAGGAATTGGAGGTTGCTGTGAGCTGTGATGCCACAGCACTCTACCCAGGGTGACAGCTTGAGGCTCTGTCTCAAAGAAAAAAAAAAAAAAGAAAAGAAAGAAAAACATTTAAAAAATAGAAAAGCAAGTTCACCTTAACTAGGGGTTGAGGGTTGGGGCGAGGAAAGCCTTCCCTTAGAAAATGATGTTTGAACTCAGATTTGTAGGAGTAGAAGTGAAGGGGAAGGCAGGGGTTGTGTGTGGGCTATTAGAATATACCTGGAGTGTAAATGATGAATGGCCTTAACTACTGTGTTCTGTCATTTTCCATGGGCTGTCCCCTCCTGTGACTGAGTACCATGGAGATACTAAGACACAGTCATTCCCAGGAGACATGGGGACTCCTTTATTGGCCAACTTTTATTCAAACATTTGCAGAATCTTCCCTAGTCTGCACAGTAGTCTATGTTGTGTCCACTTAATCTCTTCTTCCTCACTTAGGGTCAGATCTTCATCACAGCTCCATCCTGATTTTCTTTCACACAGGCATGTCCTCTGATAACATCTTTCCATGTTAAATCTGGCCTTGACATGAGCTTCTTGGAGGAACTGGAAAAGCACAAGTGAAGTGGGTATTTGAGATGCAGGGAGCAGTGTTTACTTTCTAGGCCTTTTGACTTGTATGACCTGGTACAGTCTTAAAATGGAGACTGAAAGCTGCGGGACTTGCAAAAACTAATTGTCAGCTGTATAATATTCCATGGTGTACATATACCACAATTTATTAATCCATTCCATCCATCCATCCGTCCAATCCACCCAATCCATCTTGGGTCAAGATGGAGACTTTGCCTCTTTCATGTTTACATGGATGGAGCTGGAACATATTCTTCTTAGCAAAGTATCTCAAGAATGGAAAAAAAAGTATACAATGTACTCAGCCCTACTATGAAACTAATTTATAGCTTTCATACGAAAGTTATAAGCCAATCACAGCACAAAAATACCGGGAAAGGGGCAAGGGAGGTGAGGGGAGGGGAGAGGATGGGTGGAGGGAGAGTAATTGGTGGGACCACACTTATGGTGCATCTTAGAAGGGTACAGGTGAAACTTACTAAATGTAGAATATAAATGTCTGAACACAATAACTAAGAAAATGCTGTGAAGGCTATGTTAACCGGTTTGATGAAAATATTTCAAATTGTATATAAAACGAGCACATTGTACCCCATGATTGCATTATTGTACATAGCTATGATTTAATAAAAAATAAACAAACTAATTGTCGGTAGGTGTCCATGCAAGGCCAGATTATCAAGAATAAAGTCGAGAGGAGAGGGGTAGATGTTGTGGGCTGGCTGGTGACAAGCCCTGCCATTCCCTTCTGCCATGCAAAGACTGGGGAAAGTGGCCTTGTAGATACTGTTATCTTTATCCTCCACCATCTGGCATTGTTTGCTGTGGTCTGTCTTCCTGGCTACAGCCATCATTCTTTTGCTCCAGTTGAGTTATGATAATTACCAAATGAGGAAATAGGGATAACAGAAAATTTAGAGTCTGGGTGTTACCACTTTCCTAAAGATTATTTGAGTCAGTCGAAGCCTGCCTTCCAGCTTTCTAAAGTCTTATTTTTCTTGGTTTGGGCCTTATAAGTTCTTTGCCACATATTTTGTCGTCCTGAGCCTGAAATCTCTTCTTTTCCTCACTCAATTAAAGTGCCCTTCTGTTTTCTTCAACTCTCCACTTGAAGTCAGTGAATGTTATAGAAAGAGCTTGAAGTCAGATCAGACATGGAATTCTAGCTCTGCCATTTTCTAAATATAAATCCTTGGGCAAGTTATTTAATTTCTGGGTCTCAATTTTACTATTTATAAAATAGATATACTAATGTCTGGCTCCTGGGATTGTTGTGAGAATGAGTTATAGTATATAAAAGGGCCTGGTATTGTCACTCAGTAAATGTTGGTTTCCTTTAGCTCCCTTCCACCCTTCCTTTTAGTGTTCTTCATTTTTCTTTCCTCCCTAGTTGCCTGGTCCCCTTAGCTAATTTCCCAATTTCTCCTTCCCAAGACAATGAGAGCTTTGAGAGAGTTATTTCCTTTTAGATTTTCCCATATCCTATTCAAGTACAAAGAAGTCCTTTCCTTTAACTATTACCTTTCATTATTCAAAACTTTGGTGGATTCAGAACTCATATGACAGGATCCAACTCTTCATAGAAACATGATGCTTACAGGGCCACAGAATTAAACATTGAAAACTACTGATTTTATATATAGACCCCATTCATTTATTCATTCATTTACCAAATATTTCTTTTTTTATTTTTTATTTTTTATTTTTTTTAATACATGTATTTTATTATTCTTCATTACATTATTTTCCCCCCCACCCCTCCGTGGTAAGACAGAATTGATTTACAGAAAAGAATACAGAAAACACCAAAGCTCCTGGTAGAGGGAGAGATTTCAAGTGGGGA
>CAUYRH010050949.1:0-74712 GCA_963574655.1 Perodicticus potto | reverse complement strand
ATTTCAAAGGTACCATATTTTGACTGTAATTTGAGGTATCTACAAGTTATGTGAGATCATTTTTCTAGATATTTTCATGAAGAAGCAATGTATTAAACATAAATCCAACTGGTGTTTCTTTTACTAATTTCTTTTTTTTTTTAAGAGAAAATTTAGACTACTTCCAAGGAGAGTTGGAAGTGGGTCCCTCTCATGGCGGGAAAAAAAAAAGTGAGAGAGACCCCACCTGGGGTTTCTACTATTAGATCTCTCTGTAAGAAGGAAAACTCAGTTTTAGAAATATGGTGTTTTCTGTATTCTTTTCTGTAAATCAATTCTGTCTTATCACGGACGGGTGGGGGTGGAAATAATGTAATGAAGAATAATAAAATACATGTATTTAAAAAAAAAAAGACTGTAATCGAACATGTGTGAGATTCGTTTGCTACTGGGCACGTGTAACTTGCTCACAGGGATCAGCATCGATGCTGCACTGGCATCTGGACAAACTGTGAGTAAGAAAGTTTTCCTTTGAAGGACAATTTATACTATTTGTATCTTTAGATTTTTGTGTTTGTTTTGTCAAGAGAAAGTTTTTATTTATTTGTCAAATGCTATATAGTCTAGGCAATTTTCTCATTTTTCTTTTTACTCTATGGCTTATCGTATTTTCCTGCAATGATCTCAGTTTTCCTAGTAACAAGTGAAACCATATTGAAGAATATTCTGACACCATCTCATACCTGAAAAGTTTTGAGATTTAGGGAAATATTGACCTTACTTGGCATCACCATCATTTCTGGAAACACAATTCCCCAAATCCCACTTCCCTCTATGGTTTCTTGTAGAGTTACTCAATGAAGGGCCCTTCCTTCACATGTGAAAGTCAAAAGAGAACGATTCAATGTTTATTGACACTTGTAGGCAGACACTTGGACAAAGCTGAGGAATGGGGGATCCTCTGGAGGAAAAGTTGCACTAGCTGACAGCAGCAGCAGCCCCACCTTGGGCTTCCCAGACTGGTCTGAGGACCAACTGGGTAAGCAGCCCATTACTCCAGTGGCAGATGGACTCTGACTATTGACAAACCTCCAAGGATTCTCCTGTGTCTGCTATCAGTGTCCCTGATTACCCTAGGTGCAGGTTTCTATTTTTCATTCTACTTTGCTGTTTTAAAACAATTCCTACTCAGAATCTTTAAGTAGCTTGTATCTATGGGCCCTGATGCCATAAACATTTGTCAGGTATCATAATTGCCATCCTTTTTAAATCAAGGGAGACATGGTCACATCTGCACTACTAAGAGTGAGGAGCAAGAAAGAACTAGAATGCAGAGGCGCCTCCCAGGCCCATTCTATACACAGCAAAATACACTACTTTTATACACGTTCTCTTCCTAATGACCATTCTCTTTCAAGTCATCTCTAGATAACAGATGTAGGAATAATCAATTTTGGATGCTCACATATACCCTACTGGATAACTAGGAATATGTGATATGGCCTAAGGTCCCTTCATGTGGGAACTTCACTAACCCTTCGGGTACTCAGCCCCTAGAGCCCTGCTTGATGCAGGACTTCCCCCTGAGCTGGCAGTGGCATCAGGACACAGCCTGAAGGCCACTCAGGGACTATCAAGGCTGTGAGTCTTTCCGAGACACACATGTGAGTTTCCATCAGGGTTTGTAGCTCAAGCCCAACACCACCACCATCCCCACCCCAACAAATGTGAGCAGCAGATCTGGGTATTGTACCAACAGCTGACTCCACCTCGTGTCCTTCCTGCTCTCCTCTTCTACTGCTGCCCCAGTCCCAATATTCTTACATTTGGAGGACAAAAAAATTACCGTTTTCTAAGGTCTGTTGAATATAGCACACATTGTCTGTCCTCTAATTCTTTCACACTTGGTCATTTATTTTTACAATCCAGATTTGGGATTCAGAAATCACATTTTACTTCAACATGACTGAGACTGAGCATTGATTTTTGACACGTGACTTTTGATTTTAAAATAGAATTAAAAAATAGTTAAAATCCAATAATTGGACAGTTTTACTTGGTTACTCCCAGGAATGGTGTAAAATGCTGGGTCTGTCCCTTATTACAGAGACTTTTTTAAAAAACTGGGGTGTCGAGAGTGAAGGTGGGTAGATGTGAAGGAATAGAGACTATAACACTAACCCAATTCAGCTTCATGTGCACCAGTAGCTACTTAACCAAAATGAAGTGGAAAATATATATTAATTTTAGATTGCTATGAGTCAGCTTCAATGGCAAAACTGTTATGTTGACTTGATTTAATTGAAAAGTAAACGTAGTCCAGGCAGGGAAGATTAGGATGAGCTTTCACTCACTCTCTTCAGTCCTGTCTGGTTGTCAGGGGACACTTCTGTCCCCTCCATTCTCCTCCAGGTTCCACCAGGCCAGCCTGACAGGTCCTGTGTGTGCTGTCTGAGATGAAGCTGGGGCCTCACGGTCCGGAGCATTCACCTACAGCCTGTTACCCTGAGTTCCTCACAACTCATGCTATAGTGCCTGCTCACCAGACAAACACTGGTGAGCAGCTGGGCCACCCATCAGGGAGGTTTGTGTTTGGGGCTGTATCACTGTGTGAGAAAATTCTAGATCTTGCATGCAGTAATAAACCCCAGCATCCTCAGCCTGCACCCTGCTGATCTTCAGGGTGAAATCTGTCCCTGACCCACTGCCACTGAACCGGTCTGGGACTCCAGAGTGCCGGGTGGAAACCAAATAGATCAGGAGCTGAGGAGACCTGCCAGGCTTCTGCAGGTACCAATTTAAATAAGTTTTTCCATTACTGTACAGGAGGCTCTTACTAGACCTGCAGGAGATGGAGGCCGGCTCTCCAGGGGTGACGGGCAGGGAGTGGGGGGTCTGGGTCATCACAATATCCCCACTGGATCCTGAAAGAGGGAGAAAGAACTGCAAGGTTATGTGCAATCATTTATAGACATTTTCATTCTTTATTCTAGGCTAAATAATTTTTTGTTTGTGTGATTTTGTCTCAGGCCCTCAAAACATTCAACTGGACAAAGAACAGAGATTTCTAAACTTTGAGAGAACCTCTAGAAGTTCCTCATATCTTCCCCTCTGTCTGACTCAGAGTTTTCACCAGAGTTTTCATAGCTCCTTCTAGAATCTTCCTCATTCTCTCAGATCTGAACCTCACACACCACATCCTGGAGGACCAGACGTGCACATCTAACACGTGCACAGAGCCCCATTCTCCTTCCCCATCTCCTCTGTCCTTACCAGGGACCCAGAGCACTAGTAGCCCCAGGAGCTGAGCAGGGAGCCTCATTGTGAGAAGTTGGGCTGAGGAGTCCTGATCAGTTAAGGCAGGGTCAGAGCTGAGCTTTTATCTCAGACTCCCAAGGGAAGGTCCTCCCCGGAGGACAGTATGCAAATCCCCTGGTGGGTGTAGTGGTGTTGAAAGAAATAAGAGGTGGGTGGGGCCCTCTCTTGTGAGCAAAGTGATGTGAATTATTGTCTGGGTTTGGAAGGAAACTAAGAGAGAAAATAATCTATTCTGCCTCTGTAAGAGAAAGGACATATTTAATTTTTCCTTCTTTTTCCTCCACTTCTTTTTAGTTCTTCTGCATTTTGCTGGGAAGATTACAATTTCTGAATTGAAGAATTTCCATTTGTCATTGTATTTTGTTATTTTAACTGTAATGTGTGTAATTATGAACTTATTGTGTTTCGCTGGAATGTACTTTATTGAGTCTCTTTCATCTATGCAGTAATGTATTGTGCTGCATTTGAAAAGTTTTTGCTGTCATTTTTTTCCAACTATTTTTCTCATGTCTTTCTCTCTCATGTCTCCTTGTGACTTCCATCCACACTGACCTCTAACACGCTGAGGACTTGTTCATTCGTTTTAATCTTTTTTCTTTAGAATCGATAATTTCTAATGATCCATTGTTATGTTCACTGCTTCTTTAGCCATAGATGATGGTTTTTGTATCTATCTAGTGAATTTCTCCACTGAGTTCTTGAACTTTTCATTTCTAGAATTGTCATGTGGTCTTTTTTCATGACTTCTACTTCTCTATCGAAAATTCCTATTTGTTCAATAATTTTCTTCTTATCTGCCTTTTTTAGCCTTTGATCACATATCAAAGATTAACAACCATTCTTTAACATCTATAATTATTTTGAATTCTGTGTCCCATTTAATATTTAACTACTGATATCACTTCTTTTGTGTTATCCTTATTTTTAGCTTATGGTTTGACTCTCTGGGACCTGTCCCTCTCTCTGTATTGCTTAATAGTAATCAATGATTTGGGAGGCTTTGCTTAAACATCAGAAGCTCATGATGCTTCTACCAATTCACCTGCATGTGACTTGGCCACTTTATGAAAACTGCAGCAGTTCTTACTTCCGTCTGTATTTACCAGTCATCCTGCTCCACCTCTGTGTTAATTCTAATACGTATGAAGAGATTGTCTCATCAAGTATGTGATTTTACCATTTCCAAGGATTCTACATTAGATTTCAGCTGATTTATCACTAGTCTCATCCTGGGCCATCACCTTGGACTAGCAAAGCTGTGGGCTTTTTCTGTTCTTTTCCCATAGACTTCACCACAGTTAGCTCAAAACACTGAAAGAGCTTGCTCCACTCCCTATGGAAACTCAGGTAAGACCCCCTTGGAAACAAGCTGCTTGTTTTTGTTGTCCTTCTCGTGCTGATACTTTTGCAGGTTTTCAGTTCTTGCTCATTGTCCTTTGATAGAAGGGAGCAACCCCAGGAAAAAGGCCACAAATTTTTCCCCTTTATTACCCGAATCTCTAGTATTTATTTAAGAATTAAAACTTCTCAATTTGTTCTATGTTTTAGGTTATTTTCAGAGCCCTGACATAGTTGTTTTATATATGCTTTTTCATTTTATACTTAAATTGGTCTTTTTTCTGCAAAGAGAATTCAACAAACCTTTTAAGACATCATAACGAGGAGGGTTTTCTAAAGTGAATTTTATGGAACATAAGGGCCTCTTAGCATAAATGAATTTTGAGTAGAAAATACAGTGTCCACGCCCTTCAATAAAGGATAAATAGAGCTCAAAACAAGAAGCAAACTCTAATGTCTAGATTTCTTATTCTCAGAAGTATCCCTTCGCAATCTCAAGACATCTATGTCCTGCCTACAATTAAGCAAATAAGTGAATATACTATAGATAATTGGAGGAAATATAGGGTTATACCTGAAGAATTTGTCGTTAAGAATTCATGGTCTATGCAGGACACTTTGGCATTCACCCATAGTCCCAGCTACACAGAAGGATTACTTGAGCCCAGAAGTCAGAGGGCAGCCTGAGATTCATAACAAGACTCCATTTGTATAAAATAACTACAAATGAGAACTCACTTCTTTTCTCATATTTAATTATTCTTATTTCTATATTTCACTTAATTTAGAAATAATTTGTTTTAAAAAATGTTTCAGCAATTATAAAGTTTGATCAATATAATTTCACCTTTCCTTAATAATAAACATTTTAGATATCACATAACCACAGTATAATGATCAGAACCATAAAACTAACATTTATGTAGTGGTATTAAATACAGATATGGATTTTCCTGATTTTGTTTCCACTGATGCCTTTTTTAATATACAGAATGAAGTTACAGTATGTAATATTGCATTCAATTATCATGTCTTCTTAATCTCCTTTGATCTGTGACACTTATGTATTCTTTCTTAGTCTTTCCTGACCTTCAAACTTTTCTAGTGTACTGATAAATAAATTTTAAGACTTTTTTCCTGATCTTTTCTATTGCTTATATTGAGACTGTATATTTTTGACAAGAATATTGCAGAAGAGATGGCCCTTCATAGTGTCCCATATCAGGAATTACACACTGTCAACTTGTCTTATTACTAGTGATGGTGAAGTAATTTTGCCAATGAAAGTCTTGCCATAAGGAAGTCTTGGGCAAAAGGAACCCAGAGAGCATCTTCTGCCCTCTTCCTGTCTGGTCGTATGCCCACTTTATTAGGAATCATGGCTTTCTACCTAAGCCTATAATTACATTTCCACCTCCCTGGAATTTTGTTCTTTAAAAATTGGATGCTTGATCAAGATTATTGAAACAATAAACTATGTTTGTTCTTAAATGAAAAATGATACTGTGATGGCCATTTACATACAAATACTGACAGCCTGGAGAAAGAAGAAGGGAAATTGGATTATAAAAATATAAAAGTTCACAGAACACAGCTTTTCGCATTGTCTAGGCTGAGGAGCAGAAGGTCAGACTGAAGACAACAGAGAACAATTACAGCTTGGATGTGATTCATGGGAGAGAAAAACTATAAAAAAATTCTAGAAGAAAATATTAGAGAAACACTGATAAATATAAGTATAAGCAAAGAATAGATGAAAAAGACCTCAAAGCCAATCATAGCAACAACAATAAATTTAAAAGTTTGATTAAATTTAAGAAAAAGCCAAAGAACCAGTCAATACAGTAAATAGACAATCTACTGAAAGGGAGAAAATATTTGCATGCTACATATCAAATTAAGAGCTTATACCAAGAATCTATAAAGAACTCAAACAAATGAACAAGAAAAAAATCAAACCATTCCATAGATAATCAGGCAAAAGAAGCTAGACCAATAGCCAATAAACATACAAAAAAAAATGCTCACCATGTCTAATCATCATGGAAATGCAAATCAAAATCACAATGAAATATCACCCAACTCCATTGAGAATGGTATTTATCATAAAATCCCAGAACAGCAGTTTCTTGCATGGATTCAGAGAGAAAGAAACACTTATACACTGCTGAGAGGATTAAAACCTAATAAAATCCCTATGGAAATTAGTATGAAGATATCTCAAAGAACTGAAAGGGGGCATATCATTTGATCCAGAAATACTACCATTTTTTTTTTCCCTATCAAGAAGGGAAAAAAGGTATTTTATCAAAAAGACATGTGCGCTCAAATGTTTAGTGCAGCACAGTTCACAATTACAATGATGTGGAAACGATCCAAGTATACAGCAATACATGAATGGATTAATACAATGTGGTATATGTATGCTATTGAATACTATTCAGCCATAAAAAAAGGTGAACTAATAGCTTTTCTGAAAACTTGGGTGTAGCTGGAGACCTTTCCTCTAAGTGATGCATCACAAGAATGTAAGAACCACCACATGTATTCGCTATTATATTGGAACTAATTGATTGATACCCATACACATGTATGGTAGTAAAAGTCTTTGGAAACCAAGCTGGTGGAAGGTAGATGAGAGGATGGGTAAATTCATACCTGATGGTACAATGCATGCTATGTGGGTGATGGGCACTCTATAACTTTAACTCAAATTGTGCAAAAACAAAGCATATCAGCAAAAATATCTTAGACCCATAATATTCTGAAATTTAAAAGAAGGGAACTAAAACCTGAGGAATTGTTGAAAATCTCTGTAAACAATTAAATGAACCATGGCATATATATGGAACTCAAACCACTCAATAGAAAAAATATAAATAATCCTGTGAAAAATGGGCAAAAGATCTGAATAGACATTTCACAAAAGAAAATGTCAATGATTCATAGGCATATGAAAAAGTGCTCAATAGCAATAATTATCAGGGAAATGCAAATCAAAACACAATGAGATATCATCTCACCCTGGTTAAAATGGATATCATTGTAAAGACAAAAATAATAAATACTAGTGAGGGTACAGAGAAAGGGGAAAACTTGTAGTTTATTATTGGGACTGTAAATTATTATAGTCACTGTGGAAGACAGTATGGCAGTTTCTGACAAAACTAAAAATAAAACTACCACATGATTCAATAATTCCACAGCAGGGGATATAACCAAAAGAAAGAAAATCAGTACATGTAAAAGATATCTGCACTCCCATGTTTATTGCAGCACTATTCAAAATAGCCAAGGTATGGAATCAACCTAAATGTCTATAAAGGGATGAATTGATAAGAAAAATGTGAGATACACGCACACACACACAAATGAATAGAATAGTATTCCACCATACAAAAAAATTAAAATTGTGTCATTTGTAACAACATGGGTGTAACTGAAGGTTATTATATTAAGTGAGATAAGCCAGGCACAGAAAGAGAAATGTCACATGTTCTCACTAACATGTAGCAGCTAAAAAAATTGACCTGATGGAGAAAGTGAATGGGACGGTGGCTACCAGAGGCTGGGAAGGGTAGGAGTGCAGAGGATAGGGAGGCGTTGGTTCATGGATACAAAAATACAGTCAGATAGAAAAAACAGATCTAGTGTTTGGTACAAAAAGTACCATAAGACAAATATAATTAAGAATAAAGAGTTTGTTGTGCATTTTAAATTAACTAGAAATGTCATTTTGGAAACATTCTATGTTTAATCATCACACATTCTTTGCTTGTATCAAAATATCGTATGTACTACATAAATGTGTTGTACTCCTACATTTCAATTCATAAAATTAAAAAATATATAAACAGAAGCATTCTTCAATGGACAGCTTTTAGCAGTTAAATACTTGGATAGAACAATTGAATTTCCTACCATTTAACATATAACAGAAATCAAACATGCAGGTAGAAGAAACACTGAATTTCTTCTTACTGAGATGATTAAAATACTATTGCTGTCATATTAGCATTCTCAAAGTGAAGGTAAAGCATTGAGAATACAAAATGCTGGCCCATCAATTGAAAAATATGAGACTACATTGACATGATACTTATTTAAAAATATATATACAGTTCTTAGAGATTTGAAATTAGGATCTGATTAATCAGTGGAATTGTGTCTTTTGATTGTTGTTGAAGGCAAAATTTAGGAGAATTTACAAAATTTGGGAGATATATAGAGAGAGATGAATATATATATATATTTATCTATTACCGTATATCTATGATATTAAAGAAGGAATGACCAGACTCGGTTGGATATGACTAGTCTGATTTGGGATTTCTGGAGAAAAATATTTAGAAGAAAGGAAGTCCAGAGGATTTAAGAAAGGAAATAATCCCAACTTGGAAAACTCTTTAAAGAGAAAATCAATGACATCACAAAGATTAAGTGACAGTTTAGGTCACCAAGGGACTCTCCATGTATGAAGGCAGTTGGCCCCTTTGCCTTGTACAAGAAGGGCCTGAACTTGAAGGAATGTGTTTTCATAGGAATATCATAAGTACAAAGAGGAACTCACAACATTGTTAGGATAAAAGCCTGTCCAATTTGTAGAAAACCTGGGATTAGAGGTAGCCAGGGAGAGAAAGGCTGAGACGGAAAATGTGGAGCATGTGGACTCCATAGAGAGGATCCATAAGGCAGCAAGTTCAGAATCAGAACTGTTAAGCCAGAACAGATCAACCTCTCCTTGGAAACATAACACTGTCTATGACCCAGTGGAGACTGTGAGGAGGCTGTGAGTTGGATAGTAAAGTCAGGGCATGGCAGCCTGTGCTCCTGGTGCCCTGGGGAACAGGAGGCCATTCCTTCAGGGCCAGTGATGCCGGGAGCCCCAGGGGAGAGACACTGTCTGGACACTGGTCATCTACTGAGAGGAATTGCTGGACTTGGGGTCCTCCAACCACTTTCAATGATGCCCCACTATCTCTACCTCACCCCAACCTGGTTCTTCTCTGAGAGGAGCAGCTGCTCTGACATTGATTCCCTGGAGGAAGCAGCTACGCTGTTGAGCAGAAGGGCCGACCCCACAGGGGAGGTTTGTGTTTAGGGTTGTCACACGGTGTAAGGTCCCAGTGAGTATGCTGCTCACAGTAGTGTGCAGCATCTCCAGGCTCCACACTGGTGACTGTCAGGGAGAAATCTGTCCCTGAACCACTGCCACTGAACCGGGTGGGGACCCCAGGGGCCCTGTTGGACACCCTGGAGATCAGTAGTTGAGGAGACTGGTGTGGTTTCTGCTGGAACCAGTTTCAGTAGGTGTTTCCATTGCTATGGATGAGGCTTTGGCTGGCCTTGCAGGAGATGGAGACACTCTCTCCCACGGCCAGACACGATGGATGGAGACTGAGTCAGCATAGTAGCCTCATGGGAAACTGGGAGAAAGAAAAGAAATGGTCTGAACACAAATGTACAACAATACTTGTGAAATAAAAAGTAATTGCTACACCATATTCAGGTATTTTTCACATAAATATGTCTTTGTAAAAATTGTGTCCAACGTATTTTTTAAGCATCTGTCCTGTGAAACAAAGATGAACACACAAGCCTTAGTCTTTGTCTCAATTATCTCACACACTAGATGGGCATAGCCATCATAGTTCTCATTCTGAAAATTCCTTTTTGTAAATTTGTGAAGAAAAAGTTTCCTACCATGAATGCAGAGAACCAGGGGCCAAAGGATCTGCCCAGCAAGATCATCCTGAGGAGAGAATCCTTCTGGAAGTGTGTCCTCAGCCTGGATGAGCAGAGTGACCACAGGTTCATTTTATACGTTGGCAGGGCTGTGAGATGAGCCCTGTGAGTCTCTCTGCAAAAGACCCCAGTCTTTTCAGGGCCAGCTGCTTCTCTCAGAGCCTCAGCTAAAGATTCTTGTAACACTGAAAGGGTAAGAGGAGACAAAGAGAAAGCAAGAGAAAGAGAGCGCGCTTGAGCAAGCATCTAAGCAGCAGGTTGTACATAGACACCTGGGGATTGTCCGATCATGAGCTCAGGCTGGGCACAGTCATGATTTAGGGGTAGATGCCTTGTGGCTCAGCTGACATTCTGAGGTTTAAAACATGATCTTAAAAGATTAATACTGGGATAAAAAGGAGTCACAGGTTGGGGTTTTTCATTAGGTATTGAGAGATATCTCTCCTGACCATTTTTCTTTCTTGAATGTGGTCACTGAAATAAATCTAAGAAAACATACTACTTTTAGTTATGGACAGAGAAAGACTGTGTCCACAGTTTCTGTACAACTGAGAAGAGAGGCCACACTAGGGTTTTCTCTGGAGCCAGGACGTTGCTATGGATGTGAGCAAATGCAGGTGGGACCTACAAGTCTGTAAATCCATGGCCACTGTCTTGGGGGAAGCCCTGCAGGTGCTGCCCTTTCTCCCACCTGGATGAGAACACCTCGATCTGTGTCCTGATGCCCTTCAGTGACAAGAACATACACCCCAGGGACCTGGTCCTACTCCTTTTCTTTACTAAGGGACCCCTTCTGCTCAGAGCTCTTTCTGTGTGTGTCTTCCTTGAAAATCTCTTTTCCAGACTTCCATACACTCTGCTTGTGATAGATGGACTGGTTTTTAGCCAGTGACCCAGTGATTAAGCTTTGGAGGGTCTTCCCCAAGTGTTAACTGTCTTACTGCCAGAAAGTCTTCTGGAAAATGGGCAGTGCGAGAATGTCTAAAATTATTACTAGATGAAAAAATTAAGTTATGAAATGGATGATGAGGTGGTAATGATATTAAAAGCACTCAGAATCAGTATGGGCTCTGTCCAAGCTGTTATTTCCAGAGATCCCTGTGGCCCCACCACTTCTGTGCCCCCTTTTGTGGTCAAGTGAGGCGGAGACATGCCTGAGGGTTTTCCTGTCAGTTGACAGTATTATGTACAATATAATGTGTATTTCTTTCTTGCACATGTCTTTCTTTATGTTTTCTTTCTTTCTTTTCTTCCCTCCCCTCCTCCCTCTCTTCCTTCCTTCCTTCCTTTCATGACAGATTCTCACTATGTCACCCTGGGTAGAGTGCTATGGCATCACAGCTCTCAGCAACCTCAAACTCTTGGGCTTAAGCGATTCTCTTGCCTCAGCCTCCCAAGTAACTGGGACTACAGGTGCTGCCACAACACCTGGCTATTTTTTGGTTGCAATTGTCATTGCTGTTTAGCAGACCAGGGCTGGGCTTGAACCCACCGGCCTTGAAATATGTGGCTAGGGCCCTCCTCACTGAGCTATGGACGCCAAACCTCTTGCACAATTGCAAACATGCTTTTTTGTTTGTTTGTTTGTTTATGAAGCATACAGGAATCATAAGTGGTGTTTAGGTACTATCCAAGACTGTGGGCATGTTAGACAGTGGTGTGCACTTTTCACTTAGATGTTAGTAGCCTAGGAATTGGGATTCCCCCACTGTGTCTGGCATTCACATGCCAGCTAATATGCTGCGGCTCAACATTCTCTGGTTAGTGAGGGAGTGACTGTAGAGTCATCAGACTTGGTGTCCTCAGTGATTCATTAGTCTGTGCTTCCACTTTGTTTTTTTTTTTTTGTCGTCTCCCAATCATGAGGAGACACCCTCTTCCAACTTCTCTTAACGCAGGATGTTCTGGATGTTTATGAATGATTGAGGCAATATATATGTAAAGACTTAATTTTTCAAAACTAGCTATTAAGTGCCATGTTTGTAGGTAGGAGCAGTGATTTTGTGCACCACTCTCCCTACCAGACACCGCAGCCTGCGTGGTTCTGAGTTCTGCCAGGCTCCCCAGGACCTGCCCGTCATCCCTTAGCTCCCTCCCCAGGCCTGGTGCTCTCTGCCCTTTCTCTGGTCCCACAGTTCTCACATTTTCTAGTCTAAAACAGAGTGAGTGCTGCCTTTCACCTGAAGATCAATTAATTTACAATTTGTTAAATAATAATTCACATTTAGCTAAATCAGATCACATTCACCTTTGTTTCAAAAAGTTTTTTTCTTATTATTCATTACAGATTACCTCCAGGCCTAACCAAAATTCCACCAGATCATTTGGGAGGGCAAATTTAACTGTCACCTTTACATTAAACTCCTCTGTGGAGTTCTTGGTTTGAATTCCTTTATACTTTAAATTTCTATTTGATTACTTTTTACAATTTTTGGCTCTCTACTAAAATTCTCCATTATGTCGTCTAAAGCATTAAGTATATAAAGTCCTATTACTCCAACATCTACAAATTCTTTTGGTCTATTTCTTTTGCTTTGTTTTCTTTTAAAATACATACACATTTTAAAAGACAGAAAATATACACATTTTTAATCTATTCTAAAATTTTACATATGCTCGATACTGTTGTAAATTTTTTGTTTTATACTTTCGATTTTTTAGATTGTTGCAGTTACATAGAAATCAAATTGATTTTTGTATATTAGCCTCGAAGGTAATGACTTTGCACTTCATCATCATCAACAGTACAGTAGTGGATCTTCTGTGCTGATTGAACATGAAGCAAAACCCTCCATGAGACCTTCAGTGTTTTGCTTCTTCCTGCTTCTTCCTACCTAGGCAGCTGCTGGGGTGTTTCCTCAGTTTACCATCTCTGCCACTGTGAGGAAATCTTGCGGTTTTTTAAAGTAACTCACAGGTAGGTTTCTTTTCTTTCTTTCTTTTTTTTTTGAGACAGCGCCTCAAGCTGTCACCCTGGATAGAGTGCTGTGGCATCACAGCTCACAGCAATCTCCAATTCCTGGGCTCAAGCAAGTCTCCTGCCTCCGCCTCCCAAGTAGCTGGGACTGCAGGCGCCCGCCACAACGCCCGGCCATTTGTTGGTTGCAGCCATCATTGTTGTTTGGCAGGCCCGGGCTGGATTCAAACCCGCCAGCTCAGGTGTACGTGGCTGGTGCCTTAGCCCGCTGAGCCACAGGCGCTGACCCACTGGCAAGTTTCTTACTCTGATTTCTGGATTCATCCTCAGACTTGGCTGCATGGGCAGGTTGAGGAACAGTTTTCTGGCAGTGGTGTGGGATCAGACTCCCAGAAGTGGAGACATCAGAAGGTGCACCTGTGGTGTCCAGCGGAGTAAGGGGAGGCTACTCAGCAACAGGATAAATAGCGAAAAGAAAAAAAAATCATCATAATTCACAGGTGAAAGAACTGTTTCAGAGAAAATGCAAGAATCTACAGAGAATCTCTTAGAAGTAATGAGAACAATACAAAATT
This sequence comes from Perodicticus potto, assembly GCA_963574655.1. NCBI lineage: Eukaryota > Metazoa > Chordata > Mammalia > Primates > Lorisidae > Perodicticus > Perodicticus potto. The sequence continues at coordinate 60,840 of CAUYRH010050949.1, read as the reverse complement.
ATTCAAACTATCTCTACCTAATTCTCTGCCTTTAAAAATACCTCATCTAATGGAGGGACTCAAAGACCAGTCAAACATGAATTTTGTTGCAGGCCTGATCCACAAATATCACTTTTAGAATTAATTCAAAGTTTGGGGGCTTTGGGTTGTCAAGAAAAGAAGTTTTCAGAAGACTAGAGTCCGATGCAGGACTTGTAAATGCTGTAAAATATTTCTAGAAATAGACCCTGCACCACTGAGTGGACCACAGGGAGTGCAGCTGCTCTCATAGCCTCACTGCACAGCCAGCCTGGGAGGCAGGTTTAGGCTCAGGGCTGTAACGCTGGGGGAGGAACTGGAGAGTCCCGCTGCTCCACTATCATCACTTGACACCAGTTATGAGTCTGATCCCCGATGTTAGGGGTTGAGGAGGGGTTAAGACTCTTGGCATGTTGGATGCTCAGAAGTGCCATTTGCCGTGTGAGCTTCCGTAGTTGAAATCCACATTGTTAAAGCCACGCATGGGCCACCCTGGTGTTGTTTCAGGAGTCTGGGCAAGGTGACTGCCTTAACTCTACGTGAGATATACCTTAATTATTAAGAAACTCTTGTTCAATAATCATCTTTAGATGAGTGTTTACTTGGGAAGCTTTTATTTTTTATCCTGACTCATTTTGAGAATTGCAGTCATAGTTTTCCAAGCAATCTTGTCTCTCATCTTTCAGTTGTGTCCTTCTAAGGCCTGATAATCTGCCAGAACCAATAGTCTATGAGACTGTGCCACACTTCACAGAGTGGCCATGAGATGTAAACCTTGTAGACTTCCCAATGTTCTGATTTCTATTCTTCCAGGGTATCCTTGATGATGGGAGGGTGTGACCTCAGTCCAGGATGAACCTCTGATAAATGTCGAGATAATACTGTGTCTCCAAATTCTCAAATAATTCAAAAACAGAAGGAGACACCTAGATTAACCTGGAAAATTAACCTTATTTTGACCTAAATGAATACATACATAAACATGCAGCGTTAACAATGTATCAAATGAAAATAATGTCTATGCACCTATATGTGTATTAGAAACATATACGCACATTTCCATAAATGAAGTAAATTTTGCTCCTTATACTCAAATATTATTCAGTTGTGATGGATAATATATTTGAGTAATGGATTATTAAACATTACATTAAGGCCATATTTTTCTATTTCTTAATTTTTATTTTAATTTATTTTTTCAGGTAAATTGAGAATATCAAGAATTAGGTAACAATGTTTGCATTTTTTAAAGTCCCTTACATGGCCATATTTCAATAAAATCCATTTTTCTGTATGGCCAGATATTTTACTGGTTAATATTTGCCTATTAGTAATTTTAGACAACCCAAAACTTAGTAGCTTATAACACTAAGCATGCATTCTCATTTTCATGTTAATGATTTGTCAGATGCAGGCAGGGTTCAGCTGGGAGGCTCTATTGCAGACCATTATCTCCATTCTTTGGATTTTGTCCGATCTGGTGCCAAAGCTGAAGGGCAATGAATACTCAGGATACAACATACTCACACTGAGCACCGGAGTGAGCAAAATGCCCGCACAAAGTTTCACAGCCAAATATTTGAGCATGCTATTGACAAATAATATTGTTTTTCATCTTTTAGTATTTAAATAATTTTAACTTTTAATCAATTAGAAGGCAAAAATGGGGATATTTTGCAACATGTGAATTTACATGGAAGTTTTTTTTTTGTTTTTTTATAGTTTGGAAATCATTGTGGGTTCAATGAGCCAGGTACACAGCTTGCATTTGCTGGGTGAAGTCTGTCTATTAATAGTGTCCCGCCCTACGTGGAAATTTTCTTAAAAGGCCACACTGGAGGGAAAAAATACATTTGCCTCATGTAAAGGTCCTCTAAATTGTAGTTTCTTCCGAATGAAGACAGAGGAAGTCAAAGTATCACTCTTTGTTTATGACATGATGTTATACCTAGAAAACTTCAAAAACTCTACCAAGACTCCTGAAATTGATAAAGAAATACAGCAACATCAAGGATACAAATCAATGTACACAAATCAGTAGCCTGCATTTATGCCTTCCTTTTGTTCCCACAATCCTATTACTAGGTATCTATTCAGAAGAAAGAAAAATCATTTTACCATAAGGATATTTGCCCTGGAATGTTTAGTGCAGCTCAACTCACCCAAGTGCTCATTCAGCAATGAATGAATTAGCAAAATGTGGTATATGTATACCATAAAGAACTACTCAGCAATCAGAATCGTTTGCTGTATGAAGACCAACTGGGGCTGTGATCTAGACTCCTCAGGTATAATCACAGCTCTCCTTTCTAAAAACAAGTGAGTCATTGCCATGTCAGTGCTGCTGGGGCTGGTGAAGAGAAGTAAGACCAGGGAGCAAAGGAGCCTCTTGGTCCCTTTTGCCAAAATTACCCAGTGGCCTTCAGAGCCTTGTTGTCTCTGAGAAATGCTCTCAGCAGGTGGAGTCACCAGGAGGAGCAGCTGGGGCAGCCCAGCCTCACACAATTTCTTCCCAGGGGTGTTTATGTTCAGGCTTGTAGCACTGTGTGAGGCCAACTGTTATGTTGTAGACAGAAATAAGAGGCAACATCTTCAGCTTGGAAGTTGCTGATGGTGAGAGTGAAATCTGTCCCAGACCCACTGCCTCTGAACCTTGAGGGGACCCCAGAGTGCAAAGTAGATGCAGCATAGATCAGCAGCTTTGGAGATGCCCCTGGTTTCTGCTGATACCAGCTTAAAGAATTACTAATGCCCTGACTGGCCTGGCACCCGATGGTGACTGTCTCTCCTAGAGATGCCGACAGGGAAGATGCAGACTGGGTCATCTGGATGGCACACCTGGCACCTGAGATTAGAAACATAAAAACAAACATCTATCTTATTAATAAAGTCATAAGAGGACCCCCTGAAGAGCCAGGCAGCACTGACCACACAGAGTGTGTAAATCCCTGGTGTTTTCCCTCCTTACCTGGGAGGCAGAGCAGCAGTAGCCCCAAGAGCTGAGCAGGGACCCTCATGTCTATGTTGTGTCCTGATGGGAACTGACTTCTGGACAGGGAGAGGGTGTGATCAGCTTGTTAATAAGTCTCCAGGGTGGGAACTGTGCTCTGGAAACATGCAAATCAGCAGGAGGTGGGCAGGCTGGGCACAGCTGCAGGGCTGGCTCATCTCACTGACTCTGAACAGACCCCAATGTCCCCAGGTGTGCAAGATCACATTAGGGCAATACAAATGTGTTTATACAGGATGTGTTTCTTCCTAGGGACCACAGACACAATTAGGCTGCTGTCTTGTGAGTAGAATTTTCTATTGATACTTTGAGGTTTTGCTTCTCTTGCTGTCTGTCCTTCTGAGACAGGGTCTACAGATCTATCACAACGGTCAAATCTCACAGATATCTTTCAGTCTCCCTGCTTTGGTACATGGACTAATTTTAAAGGCCAGGAGTCCTTTCTTATTGCTGCGCTTGCCTGACAATTTTGATGTGGCACATTCTCAGCTTTACCATACAGAGAGTGGTTGGGTAGAAGAGGAACAGAAATGCACAGCTGCCATAATTTGTAAAGCAAGTCTTCGTACACTGCTATCTGCTATTCGCCTTTGTTATCTAGTCATCTCCAGCTAAGCCCTGTGTCCTCCTTTATCTCTGAATGCTCAGTCCTATGAGCAGTGCAAGTGGAAGTGACCATGGAAGCAACCAAGTTAGTCTTGGTCAGGAATTTCCTCCCTCCACATCTGAACAATCTTGGCTACGTTTCTAGCTATGCATATTATGGCACATTTTCATGTTTAGTGCTCCCTGAGCTGCTGAATTTAACCTCTTAACCCTAGCTGTTCTTTACAGAGGCAGAGCTCCTTCTTTTAAACACTGCTCACATATACTCTTGACTCTACTGAGTGGCCTAAATCTGTGTATTCATCCTTCACCAGAGTTTTCCACTTCCTAAGAGAACACAGTTCTCAACAGTTGGGTAAAAATCACTGGGGCCAATTTCAAGTGAGAAGACCCCTAGGAAGGAGGTAAAGGTGGAATCTCTGCACAGCTTGTTGGAGCCCAAACAGCATGGAAAGGGCACCTATGTGGGGTGGAGGGGAAGGACAGTATGGATGTTGGAGTTGTGGAGATGAAGTGAGATGAGCAAAGTTTTCAGAGTTATGAGATGTCCCAGTATAACTGTTGTGACCAGGAGGGATGATGAGGTCTCCCCTGCATGGGAAGCAAAGTTTACATTACCCTGGCCAGGGTTATCAGAAAAGGGTATATGAACAAGGGGGTGGGGGACCAGTGTCTGCAATAAGAATGCAGGAGGCAGGAACAACGGGAGATTGGCTTCATCCAGGAGGGTTGTTGATCACATAAATGAACGCACTAGGGGTAGTTGGAGCCAAGTTTCTCATCACTGAAGAAAGCAGCTACAGTATAAAGAAATGAACGTATGTCTATAAATTTATTCCAGAGTAAACTGTGGTTTTGGATCAGAAGTATGGCTGTCTGTATAAATTAAGCAATGTATATAAAAATAGATATGGATGGTTGAATATATATATACACATATGTACATGTGTATATTCAGGTGGATGAGAGATAATTTTTCCTAGATTCCAAGAAATGATATATGAGTTCTGATAAGCACCCATTGCATCCACATGTCCCCACTGAAAGATGCCAGTGATCCTTGGAGAAAGGGCTCATTCCTGGTCTAGGACAGGAAAAATACAAGAGGAGTTGGTACATCTTGTGAGAGAAACTTAGAAGTCTTCAAAGAATAATGAGATTATGTCAAAAGTGAAGAGAATCCAGCTAGTATAAAACTCCCAGTGGCCAAATATGGGGGACTTAAACAGCAAATACAAATTATAACATTATAATGCATTGAAGAGAAATGAACTTTTCTTTTCATGTTGGTGTTTTGGTAAGGAATGGGATATTGACAAAATAGCAAGGAAATTCTTGATAAATCATTAATAATGTCACAGGAATTATGCAGTTGAGAAAGTCTGACAGACACCATCTTAAAGCAGAAATTGAATTGAACATGATTAGCAGTGGGACTGATTAGAATAGACCACCTAGTGGCATGAAATGAGAAAAGCGAGCATCGACCCTGGATATTGCTGCCAAAGATGTACGCCTAAATCTAACCTTGAGGAAAAACAAATCCAAACTGATGAATATTCAACAAAATAGCTGGTATATAATTATCGAAAGTGATATTATCATGAAGTTGAAGGAATAACTGTAGGATTGTTCTAGACCGAAGGAAACTAAAGAGACAGGGTAACATGTCCATCTGGACTGAATTAGTGTTATAAAGACACAATGAAGGTAATTGTCAAAATTTGAAATGGACCTGAGGATTAGGTAAAGTAATATATTAATGCGGATTTCCTGACTTCGTGAGTATATTGGATTATGAAGAGTCATTTTAATTTGTAGGAAATGCATAGTAAAGTCTCAGAAGGTGGGGCTATCAGCTCTTCAACTTACCCCAAAATGATTCAAGGGAAAATAACTATTATAACTATTTTCAGCTATAATTATGATATTTCTTTCTTTTTTCACATTTCTTGTTTTATTTTATTTTTATTTCAGGATGTTATGGGGCATATATGTTTTGTTTATATATATATATATTTTTTTTTTTTTTTTTTTTGAGACAGAGTCTCATTCTGTCACTCTGAGTAGAGAGCCCAGGCCTCAGTATAGCTTACAACAACTTTAAACTCCTGGGTTCAAGCAATACTCCTGCCTCAGCATACCTTGTATCTGGGACTATAGGCACCCTCCTCAATGCCTGACTAATTTTTCTATTTTTAGAGGAGATGGGGTCTCGTTCTTGCTCTGGTTGGTCTCAATCTTGTGAGCTCAAGTGATCTTCCTACTTCAGACTCCCAGAGTGCTAGGATTATAGACGTGAGCCACCACATCTACCCCATACTTTGCTTTTTTACCAATTGAGGCAAAGTTATAATTATATTTCTATTTTAAAATGTTCATTTTTTAAATACAAAAATATTTCTTGATTTCATGCTTAAGGTATTGTAAAACATTTAAAATTGGCCTTGTTCCATCATTAAGACTATTAACGCACCTACTAATTTAATTCAGATACGGAAAAAACCCCATATGTCCTTGAAGAGTGTGTCACTTGCATATGTCCTATCCAAAGCCATAGTTCTCTTTAATGCCCAGTGCATTGAATGTATTATACATTATTCTTTTTGGAGGCACCTACAGATTCTATTATGTTCATGGCTTCTTAAATTAGAATTAAACTATAATAAATTATCCTATATGTGCTATATATTATCATTAAAAAAATTCTGTTCTATATTCTCCTCTAACTAAAGGGTACAGCCATGGAGTTAGAGTCTCAATTGGGACAAACACGAGTCAAGGAATGTTCTCCTGAGAATCACTTCTCTCTAAGTGGGTTCAAGATCAAGACCATAACACTTGGGAAACTTCTCTGAGTTGCAGAAAGAACAGAAAGGAAAATGCCATCCACCAATATACTTGTAGATGCCTTGAGGAGCCTCTGCAAAATGCATCCTCTTCTTTCTTCTGCTGTGTTTACTTTACACTTCCACGTACCCCACCCTGCATATCTGTCATTCATACCTGAATTTTCTATGTCATCAGGGATGTGTGCAGAAGTCATCTAAACAATTCTACGACTCCATTATTTTTAGGAATCCACTTTAAATTTCAGCAGGTGTACCACATGGTCAACCAGTGCCATCACCTTGGACTACAAAATCCATGGATTTTCTTCTGTTTGCTTATTTTTTTGTGTGTTCATTTCTTTTTTTTTAATTTTTATTAAATCATAACTGTGTACATTAGTGCAATCATGGGGCACAATGTGCTGACTTCACATACAATCTGAAATATTTTCATCAAACTATTCAACACAGCCTTCATGGCATTTTCTTAATCACTATATGAAGACATTTGTATTCTACATTTAGTAAGTTTCACCTGTACCCTTCTAAGATGCACCATAAATGTTTGTGTTCATTTCTTATGTTATCTAGAAACCCTGAAAGATCAGACTCAGGCTCTTCACCCCCTCCGGGAGCAAGCTGCTGGATTTTGCTGCTATTCTCTGCACTTCTTGCTGGCCTAACTGAGGTGGAAGACAGATGTCCCAACAAAGACATAGAATTTTCCTGGTATTACTGAAAGTACTGGTTCTTTAAAAGAACATATATTTCTCACATTTTTGATGCTTTGCCAATTTCCAGAGGACTGAAGTAGCTTTGATATTTTTTCAGTTTTCTGGCTTTCACGTTTTTATTTGTTGTTTATTTTAAACAAAGTGTTTAATCAACTCATTGTAGCATAAGAAGGATGCCTTCTAAACTGAATTTAAATAAGCATAATAGCCACACTAAAAAGAAATAGGGGTATGGACTACGATAATCAATTTTGCAGTTAAGAATTTGGACTCTACACCCTAAGTTAAGGACAAACCAAGTTCTTAATAAATATTGAACCCTAATTTCTAGATTTTTCTGTTCTCATTACACTCACCATGTTTAAGACATCTTATGTACACGATAGAATTAAAAAATATGTGAATATACTGTACTTAATGAGAGCCAGGACTGCCTTTAAAAGAAATGAGAATCACAAATAAGGAAATATGAAAAAGATAATGAATGTCACAAGATTGTTTAATATGAATCCATGCTTTTTTCTTAATTTTAGTTATTTTAAGTTACATATTTCAATTTATTTTGAAATAGATTTAGACTCAAAATTTGAAACATGTAGTATCAATTGTCCCAGTTTAACCTTGCCCAAGCTTCTAGTAATTCTAGCCACACAAAAAACTATAGTATAAGTATCAAGCCAGAAAATTAACATAAATGTAGTGCTATTAGGCAACTAATTTGCAATCCAATGACGATTTTACTATTTTCCCAATAATGTCTTTCTTTTAGCTTCCAGTGTAAGATTAAAGATCACATATTACATTTAGTTTATGCCTATTTAACATCTTCTGATCTGTGACTGTATTTTACAGTTTTGTTGTCTTCATGCTCTTGAAACTTTCGAATTTTACTGGCCAGTTATTTTGCTGAATGATCATTAATACCATTTGCCTGAAATCTTCTGTTGATTACACTGAATCTTTCATGTTTTGCAAGAATATTGCAGATGGGATATATCCTCAGTGCATCATATCAGTAGTCACATAGTCAACATGCTTTGTTAGTGACGATGATGATCAGTAAAATTTGTTTCTATGAGGGAGCCTACCTAATGGGCCTTGGGATGGAATGTGTTTGGATTAGATTTAAAGCAGTTTCTGATGAGTCTCAGCTAAATTTGTCTATAGTGATAATTTTTATAGTTCTAGATATTGTAATGATAGTGATATCAAAATTGATGGCAGCATATGCTATGTGTTAGGTACTGTTCAAAATGCTTTACCTTGTTTAAATTTTAAATATACCTATAAGGTGAATACTATCATTGTCACCAGTTTCACAGATACGAAAACTGAGACAAAGGGAGATTAAAGAACTTTACTGTCACACTATGTATAAACACTGAAGCTCTGTCCCTAAACCAAACGGTTTGTCTTCAGGGCCTGACATGATAACATCTGGACTGTTGGATGGATGTTGACTGACTGTGGAGGAAGTTCTAATTCCAAAACAGATGAAAATTCCATTGATACCCAGAGTAGCACGAATATACTACTTCCATGAAACCTAAAGAAAAGTTGGGGGCGGCGCCTGTGGCTCAAAGGAGTAGGGCGCCGGCCCCATATGCCAGAGGTGGTGGGTTCAAACCCAGCCCTGGCCAAAAACCGCAAAAAAGAAAGAAAGAAAAAAATAAAGAAAGGTTGGGAAAACAAAAGAATGTAAATGCTTTGGGGAAAACAGCAGATTTATGAAGAACTCATGATGTATAACAGACTTAAACCAGAGGAATGAAGCTATACTTATTTTAGAAGAAAAGTTGGAAAAATTTATATAAACATTGGACTATGCTAAGATCTTATTAAGAAGACCCCCAAAGTAATCACAGTAACAACAAAAATAAATACATGGGACTTGATAAAGTTGAAGACCTTATGTACCACCAAGGGAACAATCACAGAGAAAATAGACAATCTACAGAATGGTAGAAAATATTTGCATGCTATGCATCCAATAAAGGGCTGACAAGAATAATCTAGAAAGAACTCAAGCAAATCAGCAAGAAGAAAACAAACTATCCCTTGAAAAAGTGGACACAAACAGAAACTTTTCAAAGGAAGATAAACTAATGACCAACAAACATGAAAAATTGCTCAACATTTCTAATTATCAGGGAAATTCAAATCAAAATCACAATCAGATATCACTTACCTGCAGTGACAATAGCTTTCATCAAATGTCCCAAAATAACAAATGTTAATGTGGATGCCTAAAGACAATGACACTCATACACGTTTGGTGGGACCACAGATGACAACAACCACTATGGAAAGTAAATGGAGATACCTCAAGGAACTAAAAGTAGACCTACAATTTGATCCAGCAAATTGTACACACTCCTAGGTGTGTACTCAAAAGGGAAAAAAAAAACATTTTATAAAAAGACACTTGAATGGGGCAGTGCCTGTGGCTCAAAGGAGTAGGGGGCCAGCCCCATGTACTGGATGGAGGTGGCGAGTTCAAACCTGGCCCCAGCCAAAAACTGCAAAAAATAAATAAATAAATAAAATAAAATAAATAAAAAGACCACTTGAACTTGAATGTTTATTGGAGCACAATTCACAATTACAAAGATGTGAAAACAACCCAAGTACCCACGAATACATGAGTGGATTAATAAAATGTTGTATATGTATACCATGAAATACTACTCAAAGATAAAGAAAAGATGAATACCTCTTGTATTAATCTGGATGGAACTGGAGACCATTCTTTTTAGTGAAGTATCACAAGAATGGGAAAAAACAAATACCACATGTACTCACTATAAAATTGAAACTAATCGATCAACACTTCTGTGCACATATGGAAATAACCCTTGTCAGAAATCGAGTGGGTGAGAGGGAAGTGGTAAATTTACACCAAATAGGTACAGTGCATACTATCTGTGTGATGTACACACATATAACTTTGACTGAAATAGTACAAAAGCAATGTATGGAACTGAAACATTTGTATACCTGTCATATAAAATAAAATAATAATATATATATTTTTAAAAGAATGCTTTTATAGGTTCAGGAGTATGAACAGAGGTTCTCAAAACAGTTAAGGAGCAGAGGGTTGAGTCTAGGCTGATGGATGTGTAGTACAGATTGGCCTGGTGTACAAATTTGTGTACCGCCTGTGCAATATTCCTGCACGGACAGCACTGTCTGTTTTCTGAGAAATGTGATCAGTACCCGAGGGTGCAGAGCCAGTGTCTTTCTTTGTGCCATTGTGTTGATCCTTGCCCCCACACTACTGTGGATAATTGGGTGTTACTCTGAGCCAGCTTTGGGATTCTCTGGAAAGATCACTAAGCAGCAAGTGAAGGTATACTTGCAAGATAAAGTTCTGATCAGCTCTTCATTCCCACCTGATACTGTCAAATACCAAGGGGTAGAAAGAGAGAAATGGGACTAGAGCCTCATATTTTGTTCTTAATAAGCTGTGTCAAACACAATCTTCCTGAATCAAGATGATTGCTTAAACAGGAAGACACAAGAATTAAATTCTGTGAGCAAGGATAAAAATTCCACACTCAGGTTGAGCTAACAGCCTTTACTGATCTGACCACCTGTACAAAAGCTGTTCAATATACTATTTACATATTTTGTAATAGATAGATATATTTAATTAAAAGTGATGGCATAAATGTCAACATTTAGTAAGCCATTCAGCAATATATCAAGAGGATATTAAAACAAAATATCATTTGAATAATAAGAGTAAAATTTACCTCATTTATGGAAGAATGTACATATGCTAGCAAAGTCTCTCAAAATTCCATGGTTAATAACACTTAACATTTATTTTCATGATTGCAATGTTTATCTGCCTGATTAAGGTGGTCAGCATGATGGTTCTACTGCAGGACACTAAGCTTGTCTCCAGCCTTTGTATTGTTTGATCTGGGACCAGGATGGTGACTATGTAAGGCAAACAATTTGTATGGCAACCAGCAGGATTGAACAAAATCCCCAAATCAAGCTAAGCAGACAATTGTAAGTCTAGTAATCTCTAACACAGTTGCACACAATTTTCATTTATTCTCTCACTTGGTTGATTTATATAGTCTCTGATATATTTATTGCATTTAATTTTTGAGGCATATTCCTGGAAATATATCAAGTTTTTCATAATTTTTATTATGTAAAGATGTTTTCACATGGAATTTTGCATTAAATAGAATTAAAGTTAGGGCTACATTTTGCATTACATAGAATTAAAGCTAGGGGTTTCAATCTAGGGCTTTTCTCATTGGAAAAAGAAATATTTTTCACTAAAGTAAATGTCCTTTAAAATGAAACTGCTTAAAAATATTATAGATGACCAGTTAATTTATTAAAATGAACGTTGTCATTCACATGCCTGAGATGCGTTTGCTACTTGGCACGTGTGACATGCTCACAGGGATCAGCGTTGATGTTGCACTGGCATCTGGACAAACATTAAGGAGCAAAGTTTTCCTATTAAGGACAATGTATACTACATGTACCTTTGGGTTTTCCTGTTTGTTTTGTCAAGAGATCCTTTTATTTGTCTGTCAAATGATTGCTATATATTCTAGGCAATTTTCTCATTTTTCTGCTTACTCTATGGCTTACGAGTTTTTTCCTGCAATGATCTCAGACTTTCTAGTAGTAAGTGTAAGTTCATTCAAGCATATTCTGATACCATCTCATATCAGAAAAGTTTTGAGTTTGGGGAAAATATTGACACATCATTTCTGGAAGCACATTTCCCCAAATGCCTTTCCCCTCCATGATTTCTTGTAAAGTTAATCAATGAGGGGCCCTCCCTCCATATTTGAAAGTCAAAAGAGGATGATTCAATATTTATCAATACCTGCAGGCAGACAGTTGGACAAAGCTGAGGAATGAGGCATTTCCTGGGGAGGAACTGCACCTGCTGAAAGCATCAGCACCCCACCCTAGGGCTTTCCAGACTGGTCTGAGGACCAAGTGGTTACGAAGCCCATAACTTCAGTATCAGATAGACCCTGACAATGGAAGTACCACCAGTGATTCTCCTGTGTCTATATACTCTTGTGTCTGATATAGACACAGGAGAATCACTGGTGGTATGTCCGTTTACTTTAATAAGTACTATTTACTAAGTAGGATATATTCCAGCTCCATCCAAGAATCTCACTATGCTACATGCAGGCTTGTATATCTTTTCTTTTTTTAAAATAATAATCAGTAATTTCTAATGAGAATTTACTATGTAAAAAGTAGTTAAGTGTTTTGTTTTTACTGTATTGACACATTTGATGTGACAATGTCTCCTTTGATTTAATAAAGCCTCAATTATGACACCTGAAGAATATTTTATGGCATCAGTCAGAATTCATACATAAAAAGAAAATCAAACTTATTAATAAGAAAAGAACAAATAATCTCATTTCATTGTCGGCAAGGGATTTGAACAGAAACTTCTCTGAAGAAGACAGGCACATGGCCTACAGACACATGAAGAAATACTCATCATCTTTAATCATCAGAGAAATGCAAATCAAAACCACTTTGAGATATCATCTGACTCCAGTAAGGGTGGCTCACATAACAAAATCCCAAAACTACAGATGTTGGTAGTTTTGTTGGTGGATGTGGAGAAAAGGGAACACTTCTGCACTGCCAGTGGGAGTGCAAGCTAATATATCCCTTTTGGAAAGAAGTATGGAGAATACTCAGGGACCTAAAAGTAGACCTGCCATTTGATCCTGCAATTCCTCTACTAGGAGTATATCCAAAAGATCAAAAATCACTTTATAACAAAGATACTTGACCCAGATTGTTCATTGCAGCTCAATTCATATAGCCAATTCATGGAAGAAGCCCAAGTGCCCAGTGACCCATGAATAGATTAATAAACTGTGGTATATGTATGCCATGGAATATTATGCAGCCTTAAAAAAGATGATGACTTTACCTCTTTTATGTTTATATGGATGGAGCTGGAACATATCTTACTTAGTAAAGTATTTCAAAAATGGAGAACAAAGTATCCAAAGTACTTAGTACTATTATGAAACCAATTTACAATCACTAACACTTTCACATGAAAATAGATCACAACTATGACCCAGGATGGGGGGATAGAAGGGAAAGGGGGAGGTCAGTTGGAGGGAGGGTGAATGGTGGGATCACATTTATGGGGCATATTGCAAGGGTACATGTTGGATCTATTAAGTATAGAGTATAAATGTCTTAACACAATAATTAAGTAAATGAGGCAAGGGATATATTAACCAGTACAATGTAAGAATTCCAAATTGTATATGAAATCAGCACATTGTACCCCTTTAATGCATTAATGTATGATCTACCTCTTTATGATTTAATAAAAAACTAAAAACAAAAATCTACTGTAAGGAATCCAACCAAGATTTGTTTTAACACAGCAAACTAGAATCAGTGGTAGATAATGCTATTTACTTGGGCAAATAATTGACTTAGTAACAGCAATAGAGGGGTTGATACCACCAGACTTTAATAAATCCCACTCTTCTTTTCCTTTCTCAAGGTTAGCTATACTTCAGTGGTAAACAGCCATCATAGAAACATTTGTTATTTATGAGAACATATGTTATTCTTCCAATATTCACGATTGGACGACAGGCTTTAAATATAATAAAATTTTTAAAATATAATAAAGAGAGAATCAGGCAATGTTTGAGTTCATTTTTGCCACTACAACAAAATCCCACAGACTGGAAAACTTATAAACAATAAACATTTATTTCTCACAGTTCTGGAATTGGGAAGTTCAAGTTCAAGGCATAGACATTTGCTCTGTACTCACGTGGTAGGTGGAGGAAGAGCAATGGAGGCATGGACATTATGTTCCCCTTGGCAGAAGACAATTATTTGCACAAGTAAATAGCATTATCTACCACTCAGCTATTATAGAAGGTCGAGTACTCCTAACTTGGCAGTTTGAGATACTATTGGTGCCATACTGGGACATGATTTCCTAGAATTTGAAATTTGGGGACCTCAATACTAGAATATGTGATGACATTGGCCTGGTACTATTTCTTCAAAGTAAGTATTTTTCCAAGTTTTCCATTTGGATATGAATAGTCAATGAGATTGTTTTTTTTTTATAATTTTATTAAATCATAATCGTGTACATTAGTGCAATCATGGGGCACAATGTGCTGACTTCATATACAATCTGAGATATTTTGGTCGAACTGTTAAACATGGCCTTCATGGCATTTTCTTAATCACTATATGAAGACATTGATATTCTACATTTAATAAGTTTCACCAGTACCCTTCTAAGTTGCACCGTAGGTGTGATCCTACCAATTGCCCTCCCTCCACCCATCCTCCCCTCTCCCCTCCCCTCCCTTTCCCTTTTCCCTGTATTCTTGTGCTATAATTGGGTTTTAGCCTTCATATGAAAGGCATAAATTAGCTTCATATTAGGGCTGAGTATATTGGATACTTTTTCTTCCATAGGAGAGGATAGAGGGTAGAGAGGAAATATCAGAGAAGGATCAGACAGATGTGGACGGACAAAGTTAGTCTGACTTGGCATTTTAGAGAAAAATACAGGCAAGAAAAAATATTTGAAGAAATAATAAGTGTTAAAAGAAAGAAAAAGCACAGAATAGCCACTTGGAAACCCTTTCCAGAGAAATGATGGCCCACATCTAAGCAAAGCCACTGTTTATCACTGTCCTCTTATTCATTGATGGACTGTGTCTATATTTCCTGGAGCCCTGGGAAGACAGATCAGGTCAATCCTGAGTGTGGGCAGGGAAATACCAACTGATGTCAGCAAAGGTGGGTCTGAACTTCACGTCTGCAAATCCATGTCCACTGGCCTCGGGACGACCTGCAGGTGCTGCCCTTTCTCCTGTCAGGATGAGGACAGTTTGATGCCTGTCCTTCTGATGCCCTTCAGTGACCCGACCACACTCTAGGGACCCGGTCTTGCTCACTCTTTTTTTTTTTTTGCTAGACAGTTCCCCTTTCTCACAATTTTTGCTAGCATGTTTTTTCTTTTAGAATCATTTCCCCAGACTTACACTCTGCTTTGATGACAGTATGTGATGTAGGGAACTGTTTTTCAGATAAATACGCTTGGAGTTTCCATGGTTATCATTTGCCATGTGGCCATCTGGTTTGACAGATGAATAGGCAGGAGTGAAACATGAAAGATTATTGCTGGATGAAAAAGATGGGCTCTGAAATGGAATAAAAAGAAGTGGTAATAATAACAATAACAACAACAACAACAATAGCAATAATAATAATAATAAAAACCGGTAGACCAGAGTCAGACTGGTGTTCTGGCTACTATTATCCATGACACACTGAGGCACTTCTGGGGTCAGTGTTGGACATGGGCGCCCTCTTGTGGTCAAATGTGGGAGAATTCTGAGGGTATTTCCTTTTGACTTGACATTGCCATTTCTAGGGAGATGAGATGGTATAAATTCTTTCTTGCACATTTTCATACATATTTTCTTCTGATACATATAAAAAATCACAATTGATGCAGATATCATGCAAGATAGTGATAGACAGTGGCACATTAGATAGTGATATGTGGTTTTCATCAATGGTCTAAGTTCTGGGAGAAACTCATTGGTGATTACCAAGATGGTACAGGTGATGTGTAGATGAGCCCGGGAACAGTGAGATAGTAGACAGGAAAGTGGTCTGTACAGCAGGAAACAGTTGATTTTTAAAAATTGCTTATGTATGCAAATATACAGGGTGGACATTTAAATTGCACACGAACTTTATGGCTGTCCTGTGTTTCCTTTTATAATTTCTACTTTTCATTCTAAATATACAAAAACCTATTTTTTCCTGCTCATCTAGGGCATTCTTGTTCTTATTTCTACATATAAATATGAAATTAATATTTTTGGTAACATATTTGGTAATTTAAACATTTTATAATGCTATTCTAGAAAATTGAGGTTTGGGAGTACTGTGCATCTGACTTTGAACAGCAGACAGAACCACCGACAGTCACCTGTACTCTGAACAGAATGGACACTGGTTGGGGATTCTGCATACAGTGAAGGAAGGACAAGCAGTAGGAGGAAAGGAATAGTTATGGTCTGTAAGACCCGTGCATTATCTGGAAAGTGGTAAGAGAATAAGTTATGTGTGTAAAATGTGATAAACCAGGGATTAATGTTATAGACATCTAAGGTCCTCAAATCGTAAGAAAATAGCATAGGAGTAAAAACAGATAAGGGGTTAATGTTGAAATACTGCAAGTATATGCCAAATTAATTCCATGATGACATCAATACAGATGATTATGTAAAAATAAATAAAATGCATGAAAACATTAAACAAAATCAAAAGACAATTGTATATTAAAAATATACTATTATAAAAATAGGCTGCTATTCCAATACATAAAAGTCTTCATAAAAGTTAGGGCCAACCAAAACTGGGTAGAGGCAGAATACTCTATGAAAGAGCCACACAAACAGCTGGAAGGACACCTGAAGTTGTTCAACCTCACTGGGAATTAGAGAAAGGCTAATCAAAAATATTTTGAGATAGAATTTTTCATCTATTAGTTTAAAGAAAATTACAAAAATATTATGCAGCACATTTTTAGTCAGAGTAATAGGCAAGTAAGCATTTTTATTGGTGGCTTATGGGGATGGGGACTAACACTTCCCCTTTTGAGGAGAATATGAGGGCATCTACAAAATAGCATCAACATTTACCTTTTGAACCATAATCCACTCTTCAGAAATTTTACTAAAGATATGCCTCCAATAATGTAAAAGTACATGTTCATAAAATTATTCACTGAACCATTACTTACAATTTCTTACAAAATATTGAAAACATCCAAAATGTCCCTACTTACCCCAAAGCTGCAAATGCTGGTACAGATGTGGAGAGAAAGGGACACTTTTACACTGCTGGTGGGACTACACACGAATACAGCCTCTTTGGAAGCAAGTATGAAGAATCCTCAAAGAACTCAACATCGACTTTCATTTGATGCAATCTCATTAGTAGGAATCTACTCAGAAGAAAAAAAATCATTTTATCTTAAGGACATTTAGATAATCAAACTAGACTGTTATAATTTTGAACAGAAGTAGTCTTAGTTTATTTTTTATAATCTGACATGTCATAGGGACAGATTCTTCACGGTTGGCTTGGTACACTGCCAGTACAAATGTGCGAGTTTCCTCTCACTACCAAAAGCTGGTGGTTTAACAGAGCCTGGCACAACCTCCTCCCTGTCTGGCTCCCTATCTCATCATGTGACACACTGTTCCCCCTGTGTCATCAGACTTGATAGAAATATCCCTTAAGGCCTCCCCAGAAGCAGATGCTGGTGCCATGCTTTTCACACAACCTGTAGAACTGTGGGCCAAACGAGCCTCTTTTCTTTATAAATTACTATGATTTACCCATTCTCACGTATTTTCTTTCAACAGTACAAAATAGACTAATATACTATGTGTCTCATTATATGAAATACACATTGTTGCTCCCTTGCACGGACCTCCATGACACTGGCCCATGAGACCCCTTGAGGAATCCAGGAGAGGTCACTGAAGTCTCCATTAGATCATCTTAATTACGGGAAGTCTCTGCTCATTAATGCCTTCTAGGTGAATGTTCACTTTAGAAGACTTTAATTTTATCTTGTTCCATTTTCTTTCTCTTTCTTTTTTATCCATACCATGGAATACTATTGGACTGTTGTTTAAAGGTCTAGTAATAGCTTTTCCCAAATGATTTTGTCTCTAATCCTACAGGTGCCTTTCTGCTGAGACCTGATGATCTGTACAAACCAATAGTCAACATCACTTTTCAACGTGAGCAGTCATGTAACCCTTGGAGATTACCTACTGTTGTGATTTCTGTTCTTCCAGGACACACTTGACAGAGGCAAGGATGTGCATAGGCCCAGCATGTACTGAAAGAGAACTCCATCCAGCACAGTATCATGTGAGGCCTTCACATAATGGGAACTTTCATGGGATGTGAGGATTTCATACTTAATTGTAGACAAAATGATTTTAATTCATGTCCCTGCTCCTTCATTATGATAGAAAAATATTTTAAGATGTACACACCCATTTGGTAAGGTCTTAGAATTAAAAATTGCAAAAGAAATTCTTCTAGCAAGAGTAGGTAATCTTGTCTAGTCCTGGACACCAACATTTTGGTGGAGAATAAACAAAATCATCTAAATATATTTTATATTCATTTATATATTAATTTTGTACATATGGTATATGGCTTGTACAAACGTATACATAAGGAGCCTTACATATAACTACGCACCAAACATTTCATCAATTAAAAACATATGTACCTATATAGTTGTATATGTAAATATATGTGTACACTTATAAATGTTATACACATATATGTGCCCTTTCCATAAATAAGATACATTTCACTCTTTTACTCAAATACTATTTTCTTTTAAATTTCTTCTTAGCTCCTTAAAAAATTGATTACTAAATATTCATATTTTTGCCATCAGTTTTAATAACATATATCTATATGAGTAAATAGTATATTAGTTTTTGCATAATAATGTTTGATAAATACTCATGCAGAATTTACTGGCTTAAACAGTAAGCATTTATTTTCATGTCCATAGATATTCATGTTAAAAATCACCCTTCTGATCAAGGCAGGGCTCATTTGAGTTGTTCTCCTGCAGGGTACTGAGCTTGTTTCCAACCTGGAAATTGCATTTTCCTAAGGTCAAGAATGAAAAGCAGTGACTACCCAGGATACCACATCCTGGCAGGATACAGGAGTGAACAATCTCTCCAAAACAAGTGGAACTGATGAATTTGATTCCAGCAATTTCTAACACATATACGTACCATTGTAATCAATTCTTTCACTTTGATATTATTTAAGTTTCTACAAACCTTTGCCTCATTTGGGTATTTGATAATTCCATGGATGGATAACTATGTTTTTCAAAGTTTCAAAATCTTCAGAATGTTTTCAAATGTAATGTTGTATTGGTTATAAAATAAAGCTGGGTGGGGTTTCAACACAGTATTTTCAATTGAAATTTTCTTAAATAGGTTCTTTAGAGAAAATATGCATCTCTTTGGCTGAAGCAAACCTTATCTAAAACAGTTCCCCAAGTTTTCTATAGATGATCTGTTACCTTAATAAAATGAAGATTCTCATTCAGTAAGTTTAAGACAAGACTGCCATTTAGCATGTGAAACATACTGTCAGTGAAACTAGTGATGCTATTGGCTCCTGTATAAATTTTAGTAGGAAAGAACTTTTATATTAAGAAAAAATGCTGCATCTCCATTTTGGTTTTTCTATTGCTATCGTCTTGTTTCTTGTCCAGAAATGTTTTTCCTTTGTCCATTGATTATAAATTTCATAAAGTTTCTTTTTTCATAAAGTTTCTTTTCTTTTTTGACTATGACTTAAAAAAATTCCTTGCTTTGATGCCAGATTGGCTGGTAATACCTGTAAGCACATTGAAATGTATTTTGTGGCAAACTCTAAGTTGTATAATTTTGAGTTTTGTGGAAACAATCACCACACCAGGTTGTCAGCTGTCAATTCCTCAACATCACTATCATTTCTGCAAGCACATTCCTGAGATTTCTTTTTTCCCCTCTATGGTTTCATGTACAATTGGACAATCAAGGGACTCACCTAAGATCTGGAAGTCATAACAAGTTGATTCAATACTCACTGACCCCTGCAGGCACGTGGACTGAGGTGGACCAGAGACTGCCTGGTGAAGTGCTGCAGGCAGCTGAGAGAATCAGCACCCCCACCCCTGGACTTCCCGGACAGGTGTGAGGAACATGTGACTCTGCATCCTAACCTTCAGGGGAAGACACACTGGGCTTCTGAGAGAATACCAGAGAATCCCGTCTCCACTATCTGCTTCCCTCAATAGCACACCTCAGGTTTGAGAGGCTGTAGTTTGGACTCTAAAGCTCCAAATTAAAACAATTATTCCCTGCAATACCTAGAGTAGCTTTTGTTTTACTGTTATCAATTTCAATGATCACATAACACAGACTCCCACTGTAGGAATTTTAAATCAAGAAAGGCATTTTCATATCAATGCTGCTGGGTTTTAGGAGGAAAGGGAGTTAGGGTGAAGAGGAGTTTCTTTGGAAACTTCTCCCAAACCCTCCCAATGACCTTCAGAGCATGGCTGCCTCTGAGAAATGGTCTCAGCAGAGGGAGGCACCAGGAGGAACTGTTGGGGTACCCCAGCTTCTCACATCTGCTTCCCTGGGGGTATTTATGTTATGACTTGTAACACTGTGAGGCACACTGCTATACTGTAGACAGTAATAAGTTGCAAAATCTTCAGCCTGCAGGCTGCTAATGGTGAGAGTGAAATCTGTCCCAGACCCACTGCCTCTGAACCTTGAGGGGACCCCAGAGTGCAAAGTAGATGCATCATAGATCAGCAGCTTTGGCGATGCCCCTGGTTTCTGCTGATACCAGCTTAAATAATTGCTAATGCCCTGACTGGCCCGGCACCCAATGGTGACTGTCTCTCCTAGAGATGCCGACAGGGAGGATGGAGACTGGGCCATCTGGATGGCACAGCTGGCACCTGAAATGGGAAACATGACATTCACATAATTTATCATGACACCCCCAGAGAGTGAGGCTGAAAAGACAACACTGTCTGAGTAAAGCCCTAGGATTCTCCCTCCTCACCTGGGAGCCAGAGCAGCAGCAGCCCCAGGAGCTGAGCAGGGGCCCTCATGTCCATGCTGTGTCCTGACAGGGCCTGACTCCTGCACAGGGTGTGACCGGCCTGTTAACAAGTCTCCAGGGCAGGAGGCTGTGCCCTGGGAACATGCAAATCAGCAGGAGGTGGGCAGGCTGGGCACAGCTGCAGGGCTGGCTCATCTTAGTGACTGAGATGAGTCCCAGTGTCCCCAGGTGTCCCAGAGCAGACCAGGACAACACAGAATTGCCTGCAGAGAATGTCTTTCTTCTTGGAGGATGTTTTGTTAAAAAGGAGATTTGGGGGCATGTATTGTTAAAAGTTGAAGTAAATGTGAAGAAAAAAATGGAATCATGAATTTTCCAGTTGTATTAGGAGTATTTAGGCAATACCATTATTTGTAAAGAATTGTAACAGAGTTTTAGAGGGTGAGGCTATCAGGTAGTCAACATATTGTCAAATGTTTCCAGACAAGACCCTTGGGACCCCACACTGCAGCCCCCACTGACCTTCCCAGCTCCAGCTGAGCCTTCTGGTCAACACTCTTTTCATCCTCACTACGTGGTCTCTTCTGAATGATCGTTTTTCCACAGGCAACCAAACGAGACCACTCATCCCCTGGTATGTATACAGAGGGTAAATTCAAGTTTTGGAAGCACACCCACGCCCTCCTGTGTTTGCTAGGGTTAGGTGACTTGACCTAAGGTTCGTTTAAGCAGGAACCTCATAAACCCTGAGTAACTAAAGCCTTAGAGCCCAGCTTGATGCACCACTTCCCCATGAGCTTGCAGTGGCACAGCCTTAAGAGACAATTATGTGTCCAATCAACTCTGTGATTCTTTATGAGAAATATATCAGAGCCTCTACCCAGGTCCATATCTCAACCCCTATCCAGGGGGGTTGGCAGCATCAACACCCCAACATAAAGCCATGGAGCTGGGTCCTGAGCCAATAGCTGACCTCTGCCATGTGCTTCCCATTCTGATTTACTTTCTCTGCCCATGGACTCAATATTCTTCTTTTTTCCCTGGGAAATACTTGGATGGCACAGTGATATGGCTTAGATGTGTGAACCCTCCAAACAACATGTTGAAATTTGGTTTTCTATTTAATTTACTTCAGTTTTATTTTTATATTTATTTATTCTTATTTTTAGTTCAGATTAAAACGAGTGTACAAATGACTAAACCACATTGTTTGCATTTCTAAGGTAAAGTTCAAGTTGTAGTTGAGCCCCTCATCCAGGGGGTGTGCTCATACCCTACACTGTGCTCATTGGGGGGGAGCTCGCCACCCTCCCTCCCTCTTCCCTTCGCCCTCCTCCCTCCGCTCCCTTCTCTCACACTTAAATATATTTCTGTTTTTCCCTCGTATGGGTGTGTAGTTATTTTTCTGTTGGTTTCATGTTGGTATTAAGTACATTGGATCCTTGTTTTTTTCATTCTTGTGATACTTTTCTAAGAAGAATGTTCTTCAACTCCATCCAGGTAAATACAAAAGATGTAGATACCAGAGAATACTATTCAGCCATAAATGAGACGGAGCCTTCGCAGGTTGAAATTTGATCCCCAGTGCTGGAGGTGGGGCCTGGTGGGAGATGTTTGAGTCATGCAAGCAGATCTCCCTTATAAGGCTTGGTGCCCTCCATGGAATAATGAGTTCCCACTTCATTAGTTCACATGAGCGCTGGTTGTTTAAAACAGGCACCACCTCCTCCCTCCCCCCCACTTCTCTCAACTCAAGACAAGCCTGCTGCCCCTCCACCTTCTACCTGGATTGGAAGCTCCCTGCAGCCCTCACCAGAGGTAGATGCTGTTGCCCAACTCTTTGTATAGTCTGTAGGGCCATGAGCCAAATAAACCTCTTTTATTTATAAATTAGGAAACCTCAGTTATTTCCTTCATAGCCATGCAAGCGGGTCTAATACACAGAGTTTCTTGTACTTCTCAAAATTCTGTTAAATATGGCATGCTGTGCTCTCTAATTCATCCAATGTTCTTGGTTCCATTTTAAAATGCAGCTTTGGCATTCAAAACACACCATTTTTTATAATTATATTTCAACCTGTTGGACTGATGTTATTCAAGATTGTTTTGGTTCTGGGCCTTTACTATTTGATATGCCAAAGGTTACCTCTTAGTGAAGAAAATAAGAATGTGAAATGTTTTCCTTGGTTACTCCCCTGAGATCAGTAATGTAAAATCCTGTGTCAACTGTGGTCCTGGAGAAGAACGTGTACTAAAAACAAGTGTGAGGAAAAGTGGCAAAGGGGGGACAGACGGTGTGCTAACATCAGCAAACGTTATCCTGCAGAATACAGACTAGCTGAGCCAACACAATACCAATATGTATTATGTTGTCATAAGTGGGTCTCACTTGCGTGACTGGTAGGCTCAGTGAATGCAGTTGACAATGTATTCAAAGGAAAGAGGATCAGGATGAGCTTTAAGTCAGAGGATTAAGTTAAGTCTGCCTCCATCATGACCGGCTGCTGAGAGGACATGTGGACCCTGCACTCTGCTGCAGCTTCTGCTGCTCTAAGGCTCCCACAGCTGACAGGGCCTTATGTGTGGTGCCTGAGCTGCAGCCAGGAACTCATGGGCCAGGTGTAATTTACCACCCTGAAGTCTCCAACATCTTCCCCTTACACGGATTCACATAATATACTGTTTGTTGCCTACTGAGGGAACAAATTTGGACCTTGGGGACAATTCAGCAAAGGAGGTTTGTGCTCCCCACTATACCACTATGGGAAGAAATTGTAGAGTTTGTGGCAGGAATAGACTCCAGCTATATTACCCTCCATCCTGCTGATTTTAAACAGGAAACTTGCCCTGATCTGTTGCCACTGGACCATTCCAGGAACCCAGGAAACTAGTGGAAACTAAATAATAGATCAGGGGCCACAGAGACTATATTGACTTCTGCAGGAACCAATACAAATAGGATTTTCCATCGCTGTGCAGCAGACTCTGACTAGACCTGCAGGAGATGGAGGCCGGCTCTCCAGGGGTGACAGGCAGGGAGAGTGGGGTCTGGGTCAACACAATATCCCCACTGGATCCTGAAAGAGGGAGAGAGAAGTGTGGGATTATATGCAAACTTTGTGAGGCATTTTCCTACTTTGTTGTTGTTAATAATTGTATGCAAATATTTTTTGTATGTTTATAGTTTTGATTCATATTACCCAAATATCTGATTTTTACTCTACTCAATTTTATGAAAGAACAGAGGTTTTCAAAACAGAGGAGCCTCTAGAAGTCCTTTATTCTGTTCCGTTCTTTGTGTATCAGAGTACGGTCCCTTGCTCATCCTGGAATCTTCCTCATTCAAGACATGCGCATCTAACACGTGTACAGAGCACACACAGAACACAGTGGGCCCCAGAGCTCCCCTCCCACCCCAGTCTCCTTCCCCATCTCCTTCGGTCCTTACCAGGGACCCAGAGCACTAGCAGCCCCAGGAGCTGAGCAGGGAGCCTCATTCTGAGAAGTTGGACTGAGGAGTCCTGATCAGTCAAGGCAGGGTCAGAGCTGAGTTCTTATCTTAGACTCCTGTGGGAGGTAGATAGCTTGACTTCTCAGTGGAGCACCCCACCTCAGTTCTGGGGTATCTAGGAAAATACCTGCAGGCAGACAACCCCTGGGAGTTCTTTAAAACCATGGTAGAGGAAGAGACAACTCCCTGGAGGCCCTGGACTGGCTGGCCTAGGCTTATGCATTCGAAAGGCAACAGTTGGGAAGGATTAAACTCTTTGAATATGTCTTTAAATTAGAAAACCTGGTTTACTTTCCCTATCTAAACAGACCTGGATTCTCTGTCCCCCTCTACTTACATACAGCACTGGCTGTTTTCCCACCCCCTGCCACCTACCCAGTCTCTCGCTGTATCCATCTAGCCACTCTTCCTGGGCATTTGGGATTCTTTTAACCCTATCTTTTGCATATGCAGCTTTGTTAAAAATTAATAAAAGCCTTCTGAAAAAGCCAGGAAGGGGCTGCATTTTCTCGGTCTACTCAGTTAACATAAACCATCTCCAGGCATTTTCAGACTTTGTGTTCTCTTACATTGGCATAAATTATATCAGTGTTGTTGTCCCAGCTGGCATTCAAACCAGGTTGGGGTTCACAGGCACCAACCCTCAACAGACTCCCAAGGGAATGTCCACAGTATGCAAATACTACTGTGGTTCAGCTGTGTGAAGAGCCAAGGTACAATGTTCCTAATGCTAAACTTGGTATCTTTGTAACCGGTACATTAACAAACCATCCAATGAGCTGATATAAACAAACATAATAAATCAGCAGTCAAACCAGTGACTTCGCACTATCCTGAAATAACTAAGGGTATAAAAGGGGTGAAAAAATAATCTGTATTAGTTCCACCATACATATGTCAAACTCATGTGGGTCTTAAGTTATTCAGAAGCCAAACTGCATGCAGGGCAGGCAGCTTTTCATTATCCTGAAGTTTGGTGAGAGTGATGGTCACTTGGCAAAGCCAGCAAAGCTCCTCAAGGTCATCAGTGGCAGCAAGTGATGTCACAGCACACTAGGGTTTCCGGGGTCCCAGTGACATCATTGCGTGTCCATACAGCCATGAGGGCAACAGGGAACTATTATGGCTGCTCGAGGGAAGATGTAGCGGCTACTCTCCTCAGGTTCTGTGGGGTGTAAGAGTCCTGAATGGGGAGGAGGAAGAGGACCCAGGGGGCTGTCCTGCAGGGCCCTGGCCCCTTTTAGAGAAGGGGAGCCTGTGCCCATGACTGAGGCCTCCCTGTTCCCTTCCTCAAAGGCTCTTCAGCCACCTCCTCTTGAGCTCAGATGTGTTTGCATTTGTCTTCCGGGCACTACTGCAATTCCTGCTGTATTGAGAGGCTGAGCTTCCTGGCGAGGTTTGTGTTTGGGGCCGTCACACGAGGCAGGATCCCAGGGTGTGACCTGCCCCCTGGAGTGTGGGCAGCATCTCCAGGACCCACATGAGCGACTGTGAGAGCAGAAGCAAGAATTCTGGTAAGATGAGTGTCCCCATTTGTGACTCTAGAGTGTAGAATTACTTTTTGTTTTATAAACTTTTTTCTATAAACCATTTTTTTCTTCATCTTTGGACTTTTGGGTTAAGAATACAATTTTAATTGCACCATCTCTAGTCTCCACACTGGTGATTATGGGCGTGAAATCAATAGGGTGTTGATTGTATGCTTGTCTCCACCGGGGAATATACATGTAGAAAAATACTCTGAAGACTTGTCCTTCTTGGTATATGTTATAATCCCCTTGCTATCAACCACACTTTCTTTCTTTTTTCTTCATTTTTGTATTTCTTCTTAAGAATAAATGTTTAATAGCACTGACTATGGAATTCATTTCCTTAAAACAGAGAATGATTCCTGATGTTGTGTATTTTCTTATCCATAAACAGGATATGTTGTCCTTCTGATTTTTACTCTACTCAGTTCATGTCACAACATGTAACTGATGTGCTCACTGTTGGCCAGAAATATTTTTATAGACTTACATCAAGCAGAATCTACGCAAAGCAAATATTTTCTATACAATATGGGAATCATTTATTTTCAGGTAATGGTCACATCTTGTGAAAATAATACATTTGGTTATTATTTCAAAACCCTTTATTGTTTTGCCAGGCACAGTGGCTCACTCCTGTAATCCTAGCATTTTGGGAAGCTAAGGCAAGTGGATTGCTTGAGCTCAGGAGTTCACCACCAGCCTGAGACACCCCTTACCATCTCTAAAATAGAAAAACTAGCTGGACATTGTGGTGGACATTTATAGTCCCAGCTACCGGGGAGGCTGAGGCAAGAGGATCTCTTGAGTCCTGTGAGCTATGATGCCAGGGCACTCTACCCAGTGTGACAGAGTGAGATTCTGTGTCAAAAAAACCACAACACATGTATTGTTTTTATGACAATTTAATATCAAGATTTTCATGTCTAAAAGTCTAAAATACTATTTACTTTAAAACTTATCTCTAGGCTGGTGCAAGTGGCTCATGCCTGTAATCCTTGCACTCAGGGAGGCCCAGACAAGTGGATCACTTGACCTCAGGAGTTTGAGACCAGTCTGAGCAGGAGTGAGACTAAAAATAGAAAAAGTAGCTGGGCGTGGTGGTGGGCAAGTGTAGTCTTAGCTACTCGGGAGGCTGAGGCAAGAGGATCACTTGAGTCCAGGAGTTTGAGGTTCTTGTGAGCTATGATGCCATGGCACTCTACTAGGGTGACAGAGTGAGACTGTCTCAACAAGAAAAAAAACAAGAGGAAAAAGTTATCTCTATTCCCTGGAACAATAATACAAGGGTTAAAAGGCCAAACTAACCATTCTAAGAACAGGAAAAATTAAAAGAACACAAGAGGAAAACTATGTGTTAATAACATCAGAGTACAGAGAAGAAATGAAGGCAAGGTGATATAAAATAGTGGAGCTAATGCTCGCCTGGCTTAGGTTCTTCTGCCATATCTGCCCAATTTGCCAAAGGACAGATCTACTTGGCACAGAGGAACCCAGCTGAGCCTCAGTGCCTGCACAGGAAGCCTCTGCTTCTGGTTAGTTTTTTCCGTGGGATGTTTACTGTAGTTTCATTCAGCATGAATTATATGGGCGCTGGGCTAGACAATTACGAAGCCCCATACTCAGGGCTCAGAGACAATGCTGTTGCCATTGTTGGTTATTTATTTTTTGTTTGTTCATTTGTTTGTTTCCCCCAATTCTGTACAAACCATCCTTAATGCATGCCTGAATTGTGGACATCACTCTGTCCTGACTGCTCTCCTGTTGATGGAGCCCCTACTGGGCCTTCTAGTGAGCACGTCGGTTCATGTTATGTGCTCACGGACCAAACCATGGGTTCTCTCTGCTGGGCTACTCTTTGGGCAGAATGAGTTTTCGGAGCCTCTCCTCTGCTACTCTGGTTTGACTAATACTGAGTCACACCAACCCAGGTCCCATTCCACAGGAACATCAATTAGCATTTGGGGATTGTAGAATAAAAACCGTTCTCAATGTACCACTTTCCCTTGAAACTTGCAGTGGTGTAGGCTTGACCTATGAAACCATGCAGTGGTCTCTTCAGATTTGTGATTCTTCATGGGTGACACATCAGGAATCATTTCTGGATTCCCAACATAAACCCTTCACACTTAATAGGACCTGCTGAGATACTAAGTGTGAACTAAAGAGCAGGTGATTTCACCGGAGCTGACCTCTACTGTATTCCCGTCACAGTCCTCTACCTGCAATCTGCATGGAATCCGAAAATTCTTACCTGTTGGGAAAAAAAAAAACTCAAATTATTCTCTGTTATTGCAGTGGTACATGGGGAAAATTTTATAATTTATGTTGTCTAGAGTTCTTGTTTCTGAAACCAACATCTGGAATGTCAAGAGTTACCTTTTTCTGTCAGCAAGAGGCAATAGAAGCAAATAAAAGAATCTTCTATATTCCACCATGAATTTACAAAAGTCTATTTAGAGCCTCACAAACCAAGTTTTTTCCCTAACTGTCCTCAGCCACCTGTCCCTGTGGAAAGCTTGTGTAGAGTGCTGTCACCACTGCCTTCCTGGAGATAAGTAGTAAAAAGGAAAAGCAAATGGAAAGTACTCATTTCTGAATATTGTCAAATACTATCCCCCTAAAAATATACACATGTACAAAAATAAAATATATAGATGTACTCCATTTGTATCGCCACAAATCTGTATTGTCTGCCTATTATGCTGACTACGAGTCTTATTGACAAATACTAGGCAAAGCAGGAAAATTAGGATGAGATATTGTTCAGCGCTTCCTTCACTCATGTCTGCTTCTACCCAGAAGGATGAACACTTGGATTGTGTTCATTTTTCTGTCACTTATGCCAGCTAAGCCTGTTGCAAATGACAGGGTCATGAATGGGTTTTGCTTGATAAATAGCCAAGCCACCTATGGGATGGAGCCCTCAGATACAATCTGCTGCCATGAGTTCTCCAGCATGTTTGTCTTATATAGCCAGAGAATCTGCTGAGCTGTCACCAAACAGCACACTTGGGCAGCTGGGCCACTCCAAGCATGGAGGTTTGTGTTCAGGGCTACACCACTGTGGGAAGGTATTAGATTTTGTAAGCAGTAATAAACCCCAACATCTTCAGCCTGCACCCTGCTGATCTTCAGGGTGAAATCAGTCCCTGACCCACTGCCACTGAACCTGTCTGGGACCCCAGAGTCCCGGTTGGAAACCTTATAGATCAGGAGACGTGGAGACTGGCCCGGCTTCTGCAGGTACCAGTTCAAATAGTAACTGGTTCCAGTTACCCTTACTGAAGGGTTCCATCACTGTGCAGGAGGCTCTGACTAGACCTGCAGGAGATGGAGGCCGGCTCTCCAGGGGTGACGGGCAGGGAGAGTGGGGTCTGGGTCATCACAATATCCCCACTGGATCCTAAAAAGGGAGAGAGAAGGGCAAGATTATGTACAATCCTTATGTCCTTTCCATAATATCATTTTGCCAATAATTTTAGGCTAAATATTTTGTGTGTCTATGTTTTTGAATAATATTCTCTAAATATATGATTGCATAACAATAAAAAAACCAGAAATGTTCAAGGTACAAAGGAGTGTCTAGATGTCCTTTACACTATTCCCCTTTTCTGTGTCAGAACTTCACTAGAGCACAGACCCTTGTTCCTTCGGGAACATCCCTCAGTCTCTCAGATCTAAACCTCACATGCCCCGTCCTGGGGAACAACATGAGCACATCTAACCCGTGCACAGAGCACACACGGGAGGCAGTGGGACCCAGAGCGCCCCTCACAGCCCATTCTCCCCCCTCATCTCCTTCTGTCCTTACCAGGGACCAGGAGCACTAGCAGCCCCAGGAGCTGAGCAGGGAGCCTCATTGTGAGAAGTCGGGCTGAGGAGTCCTGATCAGTCAGGCAAAGTCAAGCTGAGCTCTTATCTCAGACTCCCAAGGGCAGGTCCTCCTTCGGGGACAGTATGCAAATATCCTCGTGGGCACAGTGATATGGGAACAAATAACAGGTGGCTGAGGGGCTCGCTTTTGAGCAAAGTAACTTAGATGTCCTCTGTGTTTGGAGGGAAAGCAATAGAGTCAAATTCAATGTTGCCTAAGTAGGAGAAGGGCTTTAAATCTTTCATTCTTTTTTTCTTTTCTATTTTTGAGGTTTTCAATTCATCTGAAGGATTCAAGTTACTGCCTTTTTAATTCATTGTGATTCTGAAGGATTTCTTCTTGAATTTCTTGTAGGGCATTTCTTCTATTCCCTCCCGTTTTTGTTTTTCTTTTTAAGGGGCATTGCTAAGAATAAAATAAATGTTTTTGCCTTTTTATAGGAGGCAGAGGGAATTGCTGGACAGAGAGAGACCTGAGAGAGCTGGGGCAGAGGGGACAGAGCTGTGTGACAAGGGGCTGCACGTGAGAGGCCCTTGCCAGGCCCTAACTAATGCAGGTGTCAGGGCCTTTTGTGAACTCAAGGAGAAGTAGCCAACAGAGGCCCTGCTCTCAGCTTTCATTCTCTGTTTCTAGTATAGATTCAAATTTGAAGCAAGAATTTAACCTTTCTATAAATATGAATTTAAGCCCCCAGAAAAGTCCAGGATATGCTTGGTTTAGGGAAGACAGAAGAGGATGATCCTCCCTCCATAATCATCTGCAGGCCCCAGCCCCCTGGTGAGATTGCTAAATGGAGTGATGTTTAAATCTAACTGTAAATGAAGACTTAAACCCAGTTTCCCTGTGCAGCCATCAGCCCTGTCCTCTGGGGACGCCTTATTAAAGTGAGCACTTTAAATAGCTTTATTAATTCTAGTCCTATACTATTAACTAATTTATAATTCATATTTGATTTTCACTGAGTTTTCTACTATTTTTTTTTATATATCTGGATAAAACTCCAGGATCCCATATTGCATTTAGTTTCCATGCTGCCTTAATTTCCCCCAATCTGTGATAGTTCTTTAGTTTTTGTTTGTTTTTCAATACTTTGAAACTTTTGAGGTATACTGGCCAGTTATCATGAAGAATGAACCTCTAACCAAATTTGTATCACATTTTCTATTGAGTAGATTTAAATTTTTCATTTTTCATAAGAACATTATGGAAGGGATGCATCATCAGTACAGTGTATCAAATGTTATGTAATATCAGCATGTCATTACTGGTCATGATAAAGGAATATGACTAATGAAACTCTTTTAATAAGAAAGGTCTAAGGTAATAAAGGCAGCTGCTTTCATCACTGTTCCCTTGTGTTTGTATGCTGACTTTGTCAGGAATAGTCTATTCTGTCTGGTATGGTTTGAATATTTATGTCCTTCTGAAATTCACATTGAACCTTAAACACCAAGGTGATAGTAATAGACATAGATCCCTTTGGAAGGTGATTAAAACATGAGGGCTCTGCCTCCATGAATGGGATTAGTGTTCTTATACAAAAGGATCCAGAGAGCTGCCTGCCCCCTCCGCATCTTCTGCCACAGGAGGACATAACGTCCATGCCCCCATTGCTCTCCTCCACCTACAATATGAGTACAGAACAAATTAAGTCTCTGTCTTAATTTTGTACTTCTCAACTCATGACCTGTGAGAAATAAATGTTTATTGTTTATAAATTTTCCAGTCTGTGGGAATTTGTTGTAGCAACAAAAACTGAGACATTATCTGATGCCATCTTTATTATATTTTGGCATTTTATCATATTTTAAAAATGTTGTTATAGCATGTAGTCCAACAGAAAATATTGAAATAATAAAGTATGTTTATCCTTAAACGACAAATGTTTCTATATTGGCCACTTACCAATGAAATATCAACTCCAGAAAGTAAAAGAAGACTGGGATTTATTAAAGCCTGGGGGTGTCTACC
The DNA here is from genome assembly GCA_963574655.1 of Perodicticus potto. Classification (NCBI taxonomy): domain Eukaryota; kingdom Metazoa; phylum Chordata; class Mammalia; order Primates; family Lorisidae; genus Perodicticus; species Perodicticus potto. The sequence goes on along the minus strand of CAUYRH010050949.1, from coordinate 29,034 downwards.
CTCTATCACTGTTACTAAGTCAGTTATTTGTACAAATTAATAACATTTTCTGCCACTGAGAGTATTTTAGAAGTTGAGTAGAGAGGTACAGAATTCACTGACTATTCCTAACTTGTGAATTTGAGATACTATTGACATGAGACCTGGTTTCCTAGAATGTGAAATTTTGAGGCCTCAGCACAAAGAATATGTCACTACATTGACCTAGTACTTTTTTCCTCAAAGTATTTTTCCATAGTTTTCCATTTGGGTATGAGTAGTCAAGGGGATTGTCTCTTGGTTGTTTTAAGAAGTGAAACATTAGGGGAGGATAGACAATAGGGAGGAAATATCAGAAAAGGACCAGACAGATGTGAATGGATAGTTGGTCTGACTTGGGCTTTTGGAGACAAATATATGCAAGAAAAAATATTTGAGGAAATCATAAGTGTTAAAAGAAAGAAAAAGCACAGAATAGCCATTTAGAAACTCTTTCTGGAAAAATAATGGTCCGCATCTAACCAAAGCCACTGTTTGTCACTGTCCTCTTATTCACTGATGGACTGTGTCTATAGTTCCTGGAGCCCTGGGAAGACAGATCAGGTCAATCCTGAGTGTGGGCCGGGAAATGCTGACTTCGATGTCAGCAAAGGTGGGTCTGAACTTCGTGTCTGTAAATCCACGGCCACTGGCCTGAGGAGGACCTGGAGGCTTCCTTTTTCTTGTCTGGATGAGGACACTTTGATCCCTGTCCTCCTGATGCTCTTTAGAGATCAGACCACACTCTAGGGACCTGGTCTTGTTCATTTTTTTTTTTTTTAACTAGAAAGAACCCCTTCCTCAAAATTCTTTCTAATGTGTCTTTTCTTTTAGAATAATTTCCCCAGACTACACTCTGCTTTGATGACAGTGTATGATGTGGGGCACTGTTCTTTTAGCTAAATATCCTTGGAGTTTCCATAGGTGTCATTTGCCCTATGGCCATATATTCTGACAGATGAATGGGCTACAGTGAGATGTGTAAGATTATTGTTGGATGAAAAGGGTGAGCTCTGAAATGGAAGAAGCGGTGGTAATAATAATAATTATCATAATAATAACTTAATGTTATAATTACGAAACCAGAGTCAGTCTGGTGTCCTGGATACTATTCTCTGGGACCCACTAAGCACCTTCTGGGATCAGTTTTTGTGCATGGGCCCCCTCTTGTGGTCAAGTGTGGGAGAAGCTTGAGGGATTTTCCTGTGACTTGGCATTGCCTTTTCTAGGGTGATGTGTAAATTCTTTCTTGTAGATTTCCATACCTGTTTTCTTCTGATGCCTATAACAAATCATAATTGAATATAGGTACTATGCAAGAGTGACATATTATATAGTGGTATGTGGTTTTCAGTTAGACGTCAGCAGTCTGTCAGTTGGAATTTCCCCATCATGTGGTGATCCAACTGCTGAGACCACACCATACTTTGCGGCACAGCATCCAAATAGCAAAGGAGTGACTGTAGAGTCCTCAGACTTGGGTTCCAGGGGGAATCAGAACCTTCTGGGCTTGTATTATTTGTCTATTATCCTCTCTCAGTTTTAACCTGTGGGCGGTTTCCCTCTTGTGTGTCTCATCATCCCTCAGCTCTCCGGGGTGTCCCCAGAGGACAGGGCTGATGGCTGCACAGGGAAACTGGGTTTAAGTCTCCATTTATAGTTAGATTTAAACATCATTCCATTTAGCAATCTCACCAAGGGGGCTGGGGCTGCAGATGATGAAGGAGGGAGAGATCAATCTCTCTGTCTTCCTTAAACTTACAGCCTGGATTTTTGTGGAGCTTCAAATCCATATTTATGGAAAGGTTGAAATTCTTGCTTCAAATCTGAATCTATACTGAAACCAGAGAATGGAGGCTGAGAACAGTGTCTCTGTTGGCTGCTTTTCTCCTTGAGTCTACAAAAGGCCATGACACCCGCATTAGTTAGGGCCTGGCAAGGGCCCCTCACGTACAGCCCCTTGTCACACAGCTCTGTCCCCTCTGCCCAGCTCTCTCAGGTCTCTCTCTGTCCAGCAGCTCCCTCATTTTGGAGTCTCACAATGAACGAGTGCTCCACCCTCTCTTAACCTGAAGCCAGTGCTCTGTTATTTATGAAATAACAATTCAGACTTGATTGAATTTAGCCATAGCCTGACCCAAATCATTTGAACGTAGCAATGTTCTCACCTAGTTTCTCTATAATCCCTGAGTTACTCTTGGAAAGGTAAAACATGATTTCATTGTTACCCATTTTTCCACAAACATGTATTAAGCCCAACTAGAAGTCAGGCACAATGCCAGATGTTAAGTGTGAATATGACAAACATATTCTGCAGGACAGAAGAGCAAGAGAGAAAGAGATTGATTTTAAAATCTTGTGTCATTCCTAGGAAAGACCCTGGATGCTCCCAGGTGTATTTATTCAGAAGGGCAGTAGAGGGAGCCAGCAGGGGCCACAGTCCTCCACTGGACAGAAGGAGCCCTGGAGCCTCAGTACCTGTCAGTTTCCTCAAAGGGAATTGAGCTTTATGGTCTAAGTCACTGGTCACCGCAGGCATCTCGGCACTGTGGGGTGCCCCAAGCCTGGTAATGCTGTGACTCTTGCAGACTCCTTTTCATACTGCTCTGGTGAGTTTGGGTAAAACAGCAGAATTATTTGCATTACCACAAAGAGTCTCTCGCTGTCTTCCCTCACTTTCTGTGCTGGACTGTTGGAGTTGTGGGAAAAGTGATGTGAACACTCTCTCATGGTTACCAGTGCCAGGTCATACCTAAAGCAAAAGCCAGTCTCATTCAAACCCAGTGGTGACTGCTCCCTGGTAGTCCTTTGACAATTTTTTCCAATTGCCCTTTCATGAAGGGCTCTGTAGTCAGCAGTTGGTGAACTCTGGGCAGACCTGAATCCTTCCCTGCAAGGCAGCTTGTTTCCTTCTGGACTGGGTCCAGATGTGGCATACAGGGGCCTCAGGAGTCTGCTTTGTATTTCATTTTACTTTGGCTGAGCTGGCATCTATGTTGCAAAACAAAGTCCTCTGAGCTCTTCTCTTCTCTTTACTCAGATGGAATAGCACTCTCCCTGAGCCAGGCTGGTTGCCTGTGGTTGGGGGACGGTGACACAGGCTAGGCTGCCAGTGCCGGTGTCTCACTAGGTCACATGCACCCCAAGTCCACTATCTGTGCACCACACAGCCAAAGGAATTGTCCAATGACAGCAGTCCTGTGGCCACCTACCTCACAGATTGAGTCAAGCCCCAGGCTGCTCTCTGTCTGCCAGCGGTGAGGCTACTCTGGGAACTCGAGCTGTGGAGCAGAGGGACTAGTCAGGCTGGTCAAAATGCTCCTTCTATGGGCACCATCAAATTTTGCCTTTGCTATGTTCCCCTATGCCAGCGCAGTGATGATTTTCAATTCTTAGTTCCACAGTCTCTTTATTTTATTTTTTTTCAGTTTTTGGCCGGGGCTGGGTTTGAACCCGCCACCTCCGGCATATGGGGCCGGCGCCCTACTCCTTCAAGCCGCAGGATTCTCCCTCACCAGGGCACACAGAATCTCTCTCCACTAGACATGGTGCCGTGGCTCTGCCAGGGGGTGAGGGAAGGTTCACACAGATAGTGCAAAACTGTCTTTTCTGCCCTGCTCGGTGCCTTTTTCTTAGATATCATGTTAATACCAGGTAGTACGATTGTGCACCTGATTTCTAGTTCCTTTGAAGGTACTTGCTTATGTGTTTAGCTGTTGAATTAGATGTTGGTGCAGAGGAACAATTGCTGGAGATTTCTATTTAGACATTTTGCTCTGCCCCCCTCCTCAGTCCAGTGCTATATCAGGGAAAATTTTCCTGACTCTGACTAAAGCACTCACAAAATCCTCAAATCGTATTTCTGGCATAAACATGGCTGACAAGAACGTCACATGCTTGAACATGAAAACAATTTCCCCTTTCCAAGTGCTGGTGTAGGTCCACTGTGCTCAACTGGGTACCAATTGATAGTTGGATTCCCCTATGTCTGCTACAATAGCAGAAAAGGCCATTCTTCTGGGCAAACTGTACATACATAAAGTGGGGGCTTTTGCAGAATGAAAGAATTTCATTTTCAACTTTGGGGAATAGTTCATATCATTTGAACCTCCACTGAGTTAGAAAAATTCTTTTGAGATGAAAACATTTAATGAGTATTAAAAATAAAAAATTACAAAGGATATTTCTGTAACAAGAAAGGTAATATACCTGGTCCTTGGCACAAATATTTTTGATGAGCATTAAAAAAAAAGTCACCATAAACTGTTTAATTTATAAAAGAACTTTGTTCATGTGTGTATACTATATATATAATGCATCTATAAAGTTAAATGAATTTATGCAGATATGAATATATGAGCAGATAAGTATGAGTACTCAAAATATACCACATACATCTATCCACTTGTATGTATGCTATATACTATACATGCACACTTTTCCATAAATGATGCTAATTTCATTCTTTTATTGAAATATTTAGTTTTAAATGGTTCTTTATTTATTTCTTAAGATCGCCATAGTTAGATGACTAAACATTTATTTTTATGCTATCAATTTTTAAAAAATCAGTCAATCTATACATACATATGTATATGTGTAAATATTGTATTGGTCAGCTGCTATATAATAATGACTTCTCACCAACCACTCAAAACTTAATGGCTTATAACAACAAGCAGTGTTCAATGTTCAGGATGCTCATGTTAACAATTATCTAGGCAGGGCACAGCTGGGGAGTTCCACTGCTGGCCTTTAAGCTTGTCTTCAGCCTCTGGATTCCATTTGATCTAGTGCCAAGGCAAAAAAGTATTGACTATGTGCAAAACTCACAAATCAAGCTGCACAGGCATCTATGAATTTAAGTGATGTAGCCTATAACAAAGATACAAATAAATTGAATTTATTCTTTCACTGTGGTAATTCCTGAAGTTTCTAAAAACATTGAATTGAATTATCAAGGTATATAACCAGTTAATGGGCAAATAATTAAATATTTCAATATTTGCAATCTATAAAACATTTTTTTGAGAGTGAGTCTCGCTATGTCACCCTGGGTAGAGTGCCGTGGCATCACAGCTCACAGAAACTTCAAACTCTTGGGCTTAAGTGATTCTCTTGCCTCAGTCTCCCAAGTAGCTGGGAATACGGGCACCTGCCACAACGCCTGACTTTTTTTTTGTTGCAGTTATCATTGTTGTTTAGCTGGTCCAGGACAGTTTGAACCCGCCAGCCTCGGTGTATGTGGCCGGTGCCTTACCCACTGAGCAACAGGTGCCACCTATAAAACATTTTCAAATATAATTTTCATTAATTACTTAGTAAAGCTAGGTATCTTCAACATACAGCTCTAAATAGATATTTTCTTAAATGGCCTCTTTAAAAAAAAACTCTTTGACGTAAGTAAATACCACCTAAAACACAGCTTCTTAAATTTTCTAGATCATCTGTTACCTTGATAAATGCAAGCTGTCACTCAGCGGGTCCACGGTGAGCCTGCTGCTTTGCATTTGGACACGCTCACAGTGATGCTGGTGACAGTGATGCCTTCTGGATAAATTTGGGCAGCAAGGTATCTTCATAGTAAGGAAAAAGAATGTGACAGGCACACTTAGGTTCCTTTGCTTGCTGGTTTATTAAGAGGATTTCTTCCTTTGTTTATCAAGTGATTGCTATCTATGTGAGATGTCATTTACTGATTTTTTCTGTTTACTCTGTCACTTAGTGAAGTTTTATGGCTATAATCCTAGACTTGGTAATGAAACTTGGAAGCACATCTGTGCGCATTCTGGGGTCATCCCCTAAGTGGACAGATACTGAGAGTAAGGAGAGTAGTGACCGACCAGCTGTCAGCTGTCAGTCCCCCACCACCACAATCACTTAAAAGCATTTTCTCAGAACCCTCTTTCCCTGTATGGTTTTCTACAGAGTTTCTGAAAAATGGGCCCTCTGATCACATATGAAAATGAAAAGGAAGATTTAATATTTATTGAAACCTGCAGGCAGACACGTGAATGGAGTTGGGGGTGGAGATTACCTGATGAGGTGCACAGGCAGCTGAGAGCATCAGCCCCCCCACCCCAGCTCCCCACAGGTCTGAGGACCACGAGGTCAGGCAGCCCCCCACCTTCAGGGGCAGATGCGCTGTGAGTGTCCTCTCATTCTAGGCCCTCCCTTCCTAACACGCCCCAGGATTCGTAGGATTGTATTTTAGACAGCAATTCCCTGATTAAAACAATTCTTATTTCAGTGCATCCTAAGTGGTTTCTCTTTTGCTATAAAAATACCAAAAGATACTGTAAGTCAGACTTCTTAGATGCAACAACTTCTATTCTTAATGAAATCAAGACATACAATGTCACATTTCTGTCAGTCGAGCTAAGGAAAAAGACAAACAGAGCACAAAGGAGCCTCACCTTTGAGGTGGACCGAAAGTGTCCAGTGCCTTTAGAACATGCTGCCTCTGAGAAATGTCCTCAGCATGCACAGGAAGGAGGCGGAGCAGCTGGGGCCGCCCAGCCTCACACACCTGCTTCCCTGGGTGGTTTCTGTTATGACTCGTAACACTGTGGGAGGCGTCCTATAATGCTGCTGACAGTAATAAGTTGCAGCATCTTCAGCCGGCAGGCCACTGATGGTCAGAGAATAATCTGTCCCTGACTCACTGCCTCTGAACCTCGATGGGACCCCAGTTTCCAAATTAGATGTCTTATAGATCAGTGGCTTAGGAGGTTTTCCTGGTTTCTGCTGATACCAGTTTAAATAATTGCTAATGCCCTGACTGGCCCGACACGTGATGGTGACTGTGTCTCCTACAGATGCAGACAGGGAGGATGAAGATTGTGTCATCTGGATGGCACAGCTGGCACCTGAGATTGGAAAAATAAAAAACAAATATACACACAGTTAATCAGTTCTTAAGAGGACTTCCCTAAAGACCCAGGCAGGACTGACCACACTCTTAGTAAATCCCTGGTGTTCTCCCTCCTCACCAGGGAGCCAGAGCAGCAGGAGCCCCAGGAGCTGAGCAGGTGCCCTCATGTCCAGGCTGTGTCCTGAAGGGGCCTGACTCCTGCACAGGGTGTGATCAGCTTGTTAATAAGTCTCCAGGGAAGAGGGCTGTGACCCGGAAACATGCAAATCAGCAGGAGTTGGGTAGGCTGGGGGCAGCTGCAAGACTGGCTCATCTCAGTGACTCAGAACAGGCTCAGTATTTCCAAGTGTCCCAGAGCAGACCAGGGCAGCAGAGATTCACCTGCAGAGAGCTTGTTTCTCCTTGGGGGCTATAGGACATTCATAATATGTCTAATGTCCTGTGAAGACAGTGTTATTTTTGTCTCTTCAATGCTTAGGACATGCTTTACATTTAAATCTATGAGATAGTCTGTCAAGGATGGCACAAACCCCAGAAACCACAGGAAAGTTCACAAGCTCTTTGCATTTGGTACCTTTGAATATCGCCGACCTCAGAGAGGCTTCATCTTTTCTCTGATTCTCTGATGTTCTTGGTGCTATATAATGTCGTCATGACCATTCAGTGATGATGGATGGTCCAAAAAGAGTGAGAAAAAAGCATGGGGGTTGTGATTTGTAAGGAAGAGCAGAGTGTCATCATTAACCTGCCATCTCCAGCTAAGTGGTCTCTCTTCCACCATCTCTGAACACTCTGCCCCAGTCCTTTCATCAGGCCAGCCAAGGTCAAGGACTTCTCCCTCCTCACCTGAGGACCACCAGCGGCCTTCCTGGCTCTGTCACTGCTACACATATTCATTCTAGAAGTCCTCTAAGTGCCTCAGATTATCACACATGCCTTCTATCCCTCCAACCCAAGCCACTCCCTTCAGAAGTGGAGTCCCCTGCAGAGCCGGTGTTCATGTCCATCCTTCAATCTACGGTGGTCCCTCAACCTGCACATTACTCCATCACCGAGTCTCTTCCAGTTCCTAAGAGAAGGCAGTTCTCCATGTCTGGGTTTAGGACAGTGGGGGCCAGCAGGGGGAGGGCAGAAGCAGTCAGGGAATGGAGGTGGAAGCCCTTCATAAGGGTTGGAGCTACAGTGGGGAAAGAGGGTGTCCCCACACAGGAGAGGTGCTGCTGCTGACCCGGGGGGCACAGAGGGTGGCTGAACAGGGCATTCATGTGGGTAAGGACTCCCAGTGCAGAGACCTGAGTCCAGGCAAAGTGAGGACCCACCCCACTGTGGGTACAGAGATGGTAAAAGCCATGGGAAGGGCATCAGAGTTAGAGCAGGGTGTGAGTGTGTGTGTGTGTGCAGAGTTGTCTGCACCGAGGGGTAGCAAATGATGACATAAAGTTCTAGTTTAGAAGACTGTTGCTGATCTATAAATAAATACATTAATGATAATTAGAGCCAAGATCCTGGCTATTAGGGAAAAGAGTTACTGTAATGAAAGAGGACTATTTGAATAAACTCTGTGATCTTGGGATAGAATTAGTGATATCAGTGTAAACTCATAGTATTTTGTGATCAAGACATAAATATATGTCTACTCTGTGGATAGAGAAATTAATAAATAGACAATTTTTCCTCATCTAGGAACAATGACACTCCAGTCCCACATTGTGACCATGGTGTCCAGCTCTTTGTTTCTAAATAGCATTCTCCACTAAAAGGGACCAATAATCTTCACAGAAATGTCTCTTTCTAGGTCTAAGGTAGGACAAATAAAGTCTGAACCATTTTGAAACTAAGGAAACACTCAAAGAATGATGGGTTATGGCAAAAGGAAGAGTAACAAATTTGAATGGGACCATCATTGGGCAAATCTGAGGAATTCTGAATACCAAAATATGCAGAATGATTACCTTGAAAGGAAATATGAATCTATGAGTTCATACTGACATTTTAAGGAAGAATGGAATAATCATAAATTATGAAACAACTCGACAAATTTATATTAACTACAAACAGGAAAAGCACCTGTGCGTCAGAGAATCCTGGCAGACTCCACCTGAGTCCAGATCTGAAGTGAACATCATCAGTGATGGGCAGATTGAAATCGCGCACCTCACAGGATGCAAGGAAAGGAGCAGAGCGTCCCTTCTGGATGCTCCTGCCAGTTATGGGCTGAACTGTGACCTCCCAAATTCATACGTTGATGCTGCAACATCCAGTGCCCCAAGTCTGATGTTACCTGACAACAATGTGTTTAAAGAGGTAGATCGATGTTAATAAAATGAAATCATTTGGTTGGGACCTAATCCAGTGTGGCAGGTATTGTTTTCAGAAAAGGAAATTGGAACTCAGACACACATGGAGGCAAAATCAAGATAAAGCAAAGGAAGACACCATTTATACATGGAGGAGAGAAGCCTCAGAAATGATGAATCTTGCTGACAACTTGATCCCAAACTTTAGCCTCCAGAAGGGTGAAAAAATAAATTTCTGATGTTGAAGCCACCCATTCTCTGGAACTTTGTTATAACTGTCCTAGCAAAATAACATACTGATATAGATGCATTAACTTAATTTAATCATGAAGAAAAAATAAACAAGTCCAAATTGAGGGGAGGTCTGCAAACCAGCCAATGTGTAATTTTTTTTTTTAATTGACAGTCATGAAATTCTAGCAGAGACTGTTCCAGTCTGAAGAAAGCTAAAGAGACATGAGCCAATAATGGCAACACGTGAATCTGAATGGGATCATTTTGTTACAAAAGATGTTACTGAAAAGTTTACAAAATTTAGAATAGACCTGAGGACTAGATGGAGTCCTGTATTATACTGATCACCCAATTTCATAATTTTGTTGGCATTATGTAACAGAAGGTCATTTGTAGGAAAAGCACAGTAAAGTCTTGAGCCTGTGCCTATCAGGTTTCCAGCTTGCACTCAAATAGTTCCAATGGGAAGGAAATACTTAGTGCTGGTCTTACATTTCTGTGAGTGTATCTTTAAAACATCTAAAGATAACAAAGCCGTTCTTCAGGGCCTGCTAAAGATATTCTTAGTGTTCTGGAATGGCCCTGGCCTATCCTTATTACCATTCTAGGACCAAGAGATTTCTTGCAGATACACAAAGATGACACCATGTTTCTCCAAAGAACGGATCCTTCACATGTAATGTCCTTGTCCAAAGACCCGAAGTGACAGGTCTCTAAAACCCAGTGAACTGACAGGCTGCACCTCCTTCTTGGTCTGGACGCTCCACACTCTTCCTCCTCACTGTCACTGGGTTTGATATTCTACACCTCCTCAGAGTGACAGCTTGACTGGTGCTGACAGACCCACCTACCTCCAACTAGAGAGGATGGCCCTGGAATCAGGGACTGGGTTAGGATAACCCCCCACACGCCACCTAAAATCCATATTACCCTAAGTAGGATGAAGACCAACCAAGACACTAACACCTGGAAAGCTGGTGTTAGTTAGAGCAGGAGGAAGGGGCTATGGGATGAGGACAAAGCCTGGCCTGCTATGAGAGTTACAAGTCACGGGGTCCTCAAGGCCTCAGGTGGAGGCTGCAAAGGGAGGCCGTGTCTGCTCCACACAGAGTGTAAATGCTGGTATCTTCCCAGAGGTCTTGGTGCCCTTTGATCAACGACTCAGGTACCTTCTGCTGTGTAGAGAAATGTTACTCCGTGCCTAGTCCCTAAAATGCGTTCTAAATATCTCCACTCAAAGCCACATTTTTCCTATTTAGCAGATGAAGATAATGTAATTTATGATGAAAAATAGATGGCAGAAGGCCTGTAAATATATCTAGCTGATTAAATCTATCGACCTTTGCTGCTTCCAATTTTGACATTATTGGGATAAAGTATGTGTGTGTGTTTACAGTTTCTGTCTTCTGCACTCATTCCTGAATATGTCTTAGGATTTTTAAAGAATTTTAAAAAACAAATTTATGTTTCAAGTTAGGAGTTTTTAATGATTTAAAATATAACTACTTCCTGTTTCACTTTTAGGATCTTTTGACTAGTGATTCTATTTGAACAAATGTTTTGAGCCTTTTATATTTGATAAACTTTTGATAATCAAAATTTTAAATCCAGCTCGGCACCTCTAGCTCAGTGCCAGCCACATACACCTGAGATGGCAGGTTCGGATCCAGCCCAGGCCTGCCAAACAACAATGAGAACTAGAACAAAAAAAAAAAAATTAATTAATTAAATCCAGCCTATTTAACCTCAAGCTAACTTTTAAATAGTAGGACCACTGAAAGTCTAAGAGAGACATAATTAGGCTTATTTAGTGTGTTAAAACTGAATAGGAAGCATTGTCAAATATAAAATAATGTTTACCTTTCTTTGGATAATATTTTTATAATTATAAAATTATATTTTATATATTATATTCCTTCATAATATTTATTTATATATTTATATATTCATATATATTTATATATATTATACTTACATATATGAATGCCTCACTTGTTTAGGGAATTTTTGACTTGGATTGCCTAGGACTTTAGATTTGTTCTATAAGAGGTGTTAAAGTCAGGTATCATGTACCTTGCACCCTGTTGTTTACTTAAGTACTGAGCTATGTCTGTTAGTAAGAGTGCCAATGTTCTTATCATGCAAACCTTAGATCCAACCCCAGCACCTGTGAATATTTGCAGATGACTGTATAGTGCTTTCAATCCCTGGACTAAGCCCCAACTTGATCCCTTCCCAGCTGGAAGAAGCCAGAACAGCGACCTCAGGAATAGGATTGGGTAAAAGCCCAGGGTAGGGCTATTGAAACTTCCCTTACAAATTAATAATGGGGTGCAAGGCAAGAACTGAGATAAGGGGCTAAAAATAAGGCATAGGCTCACCTAAAAATAATGATAGTAATTAGCCACTGTTCCCCTGTCTGTTACTCTGGACTCACACACTTGATGGCAATAAAGGTTCTTAACTTTCTCCTCATAGTTGGTGGTTGTAAATATCCCTAACTTTCTCCATAGATGATGATCCATCTTGGAAACCTAAAAGTAGTTTCTAAAGTATCTTCCAGATCCTGCATCCCAGTGGATTGGCTGACCCATCCAAATTGGCAGCCCAGACCAGGAAACTGGCTCCACTGACCTTGTGACCCCCCCAACCCACCCAAAAAACTGTCCTGCATTCCAGTGGACTGGCTGATCCCCCTAGGCTGGTGTTTCAGTGACTGATGGTTCTGCCTAAAACTCAGCAAATTAACAGACCTGATTACCTAATCCTCTGTAAAAAAAACCCCTGTCTCCTGAAGTGTTCAGGAGGTAGGTTTGATAAATTTCTCCCAGTTTAGCACTATGCTAATTAGACCTCTTTTCTGCTGCAAAACAATTAATTAATTTAATTTAGTTAAAAAAACTGGAAACCTTATGAAATAGTGAATTCTCTCCCTAGAAATGGCTCTTGTGTATAATATTGGCCAACAATTTTCATGATTCTCCAGTTAAGAGCATACAATTTTGAGTAATAATTTTTTTTGGTGTTTCTGTGACTTCACTTTGCAGGATGAAAAATAAAATGATGATGTTTCCAATTTCAATACAAAATTATGTTAGTTATGACTATAGACTTTTGGCAATGTTAGTTGATATGAAAATACTTTCCTAACATGTACAATGTGAGGGTGTTCAACATGCCTCTGGGGCGAAGGGCTCAACTACAACTTGAGCTTTGCTTTAGGAATGAAAACAATGTAACTTAAATATTTGTACCCTCATGATAATCTGAAATATAAAAAAATCTAATGTTTCCTAACATAAAATAAAGAGATATTAAAGAAAAACAAATACGATCCATTTGGAAATTTTCCTGATGTTGATTTTTGGTCCTTACAATCACCTGTGTGGGATGAGGATTGTTTTTTCCCCTCTTCTGTTGTCCTCACAACTTTTACCCTCATACTCTCTGATGCTTTGCACAGGGCACTTGGGAGTGAGGCTGGCTGCTCAAAGCTCTGTTAATGGGGCTCCCTGGACAGGGGCCTGAGCTCATCAGACAAGTGAGTAGCAGAGAGATGGATCCTCAGCTCTAATTCTCACCTTCCTGGTGCTCTGGGTCTCAGATGAGAGGTTTAGAAGAATAATACCTTTAAGAAAAGGAAGAACAACTTAATGTGCAAAATTTTTAAAAAGTTTCATTGAAAAAAGCATATTTGTGACAAATAAGTCAACCCACATTTTTAGATATACATTTTAATGTTTTGATGATGTAAAATTTAGTCACTGTCCATTCTTGATCACATTTGTGAGGGAAAAACACAAGTTCACCATGACTGGCCTGTGATATTTAATAGAACACGTGCAGCTCTCTTTTGAGCTCAAAAATAGAGAGCAAAATAAAAAGGAGAAAGAAATATAAAGCACCAACTTATTCTTAAGTAGCTCCTTTTGTGCAAACCAACACAAATTGTAAGACCAGTCTGAACCATTTTAAGTTGCCTTAGTTGCCTTAGTACCTTTCAGTTAATTGTAAGAATAAAGTACCAGCCTAATGGGAAGTACTTGCATGCAGAACCTCTACTGTATGTAAATATACAAATGCAGAGAAAGAAATTTAAGATTTCACAACAGGCAGGCAGCACAGATCTCACTCTCTGAAAAACTCCTGCAGCCCCCTGGAGTGAGAGCCTGAAGGATTCCTACCTTGACTCTATCAGGAGGCTCAGACACACTCATCTAAACTCCCCAAGCTGGTTTGGTCTGGGTCATTTCTTTGGGCTCTTGGAATCATTTTAATTAGGAGGGTGGTTTTTCAACACCATTCTAGGAATTCCCTGAAATAAGCTTCCTATGGGAATACAGCCAAGACAGTCTCCAGACTCGCTGGCTTTTAGGAGTGAGGGTCACCCTTAGATGCAACTCAGGTTAGAGTCTTCTATCACACTCCATTAATGAGAACTACTTAGCCTGGCCACAGCAGAAACCAGGACAGGCTCCTAAGCTGCTCATCTCCTGAGCACTCATCCAGGTATCTGGGCTCCTCTATCAATTTTTAGTAATTAATCTGAAACAGATTTCACTGTCTCCATCAGCAGCCTCCAGGTTGAAGATGTGGCAGTTTACTACTGTCAGCAGTAGTACAGACCCCCTACTGCTGCGTGTCAGACTCAAACACACCTCCAGGCTTTGGGTGCAGCCACCTCCTTCCCGCTCAGCCTGTTTCCCCCTTATCTGTGTGAGAGGCTGTGTCTGCTGACTCCATCACAAAGAATGTGTAAGTCTCAAGGGCAGGTCCACTGTCTCACATTAGGGGCTTCCTCAAGGTTAGTCCTCAGTACATAGTCTCAAGCTCGTGTCACCACAATCTCACTGAATCAAGATGATTGTCGAAATAGGAAGACACAGAGATTAAATTTTTTGAACAAGGCTTAAAATGCCACACTTAGGCTGAGGCAACAGCCTTTACTGTCCTGACCACCTGGACAAAACTGTCTAATGTACTATTTACACATCTTGCCATAGATAAATGTATTTAATTAAAACTGATGGGATAAATGTGAACACTTAGAAATCCATTTTAGCAATTTGTTAAGAGATTATTTTTAAAAAATTGCCTCAGTTATGGAAGAATGTACATATGCCAGCAAAGTCTCTCAAAATTCCATGGCTAATAACACCAAGCATTTATTTTCATGTTCATGGATGTTCATGTTAACAATCATCTGGCTGATTAGGGTGGTCGGTATGGTGGTTCTACTGCAGAACACTCTGCTTGTCTCCAGCCTTTGGATTATGTTTGTTCTGAGACCAAGAAAGTGAATATGTAAAGTAAACAATTTGTATGGCAAGTAGCAGAACTGAACAAAGTATCAAAATAAAGCCAAGCAGATGATTGTAAGTATAATAATGTCTAATACAGTTAGTTGCACACAATTTTTATCATTTCACTCTGTTGATTTATAAAGTCTCTGAGATATTTACTGCACTAATTTTCAAGGCATTTTTTCATGGGAAAGTAATGATATTTTCATAATTTTTATGTTTATTATAGAAAGACTTTTCAAATGTAGTTTTGCATTAAATGGAAATAAAGCTGGGTGTATTTTCAACCTGGGGCTTTTCTCATTAGCAACAGAAATATCCCTAAAGTAAATGCTCTTTAAAATGTAGATGCTTAAAAATATTACAGACTGCCTGTTAATTTGTTAAAATAAAGGCTGTCATTCCCTGTGCCTGAGATGCATTTACTACTTGGCATGTGTAACATGCTCATAGGGATCAGCATTGATACTGCACTGGCATCTGGACAAACTGTGAGTAGCAAAGTTTTTCTACGAAGGACAATGTGTACTATATGCACCTTTAAGTTTTCCTGTTATTTTGTCAAGAGACTTTTTTATTTGTCAAACAATTGCTATATACTGTAGGCAATTTCCACATTTTTCTGCTTATTCCATAGCTTAATAACATTTTCCTGAAATGATCTCAAGCTTCCAATCAGTAAGTGTGAGCTCATTTAAGCATATTCTGACACCATCTCATACCTGAGAAGATTTGATATTTGAGGAAATACTGACTTTAGTTAGCACCACTATCATTTCTGGAATCAAATTTTGCCAAATGCCTTTCCCCTCTATGGTTTCTTTTAGAGTTACTTGAAGATGGGCCCTTCCTTCATATTGGAAAATCCAAAGAGGATGATCCAATATTTATCAACCACTGCAGGCAGACTCATGGACAAAGCTCAGGAATACAGGATCCCCTGGGGAGGAGCTGCACCAGCTGAAAGCAGCAGCATAAGCACCAAGGGCTTCCCAGACTGGGCTGAGGACCAAGTGGTTAGGGAACCATAACTTCAGTGACAGATGGACTCTGATCACTGGCAGACCACCAAAGATTCTCCTGTGTCTGGTACCAGCACCCCTGAGCACCCTACACACAGGCTTGTATTTCTGATTCTAGTTTGCTGTATTAAAACAATTCTACCTTGGACTCTTTTAGAGTAGCTTCATATTTCTATGACTGATGCCACAAATCATTTGTCAGATGTTATAGTTGGTGTCCTTTATTAAATCAAGGGAGACATTATCACATCTGCAGTGCTGAGGCTGAAGAGCAAGAAAGAATTTGAGTGCAGAGGAGCCTCCCTGGCGCCTCTACCAAAACCTGCACTTCTTGGCTGCCTCTGAGAAATGCTCTCAGCAGATGGAGGCACCAGGAGGAGCAGCTGGGGCCGCCCAGCCTCACACACCTGCTTCCCTGGGGGGGTTTATGTTATGACTTGTAACACTGTGGGAGGGAAGTTACTATACTGCTGACAGAAATAATCTGCAACATCTTCAGCCTGCAGGCCACTGATGGTGAGAGTGAAATCTTTCCCAGACCCACTGCCTCTGAACCTCGATGGGACCCCAGATTGCAAAGTGGATGCAGCATAGATCAGGAGCTTAGGAGATTCCCCTGGTTTCTGCTGGTACCAGGCTAACCAACTGCTAATGCCCTGACTGGCCCGGCACGTTATGGTGACTGTGTCTCCCAGAGATGCAGACAGGGAGGGTGGAGTCTGGGTCATCTGGATGTCACATCTGGCACCTGAGATCGGAAACATGATTAATAATATGTTATTAATAAAGTTGTAACAGGATCCCCCCTGAGGAGCCAGGCAGGACTGACCACACTGACTTAGTAAATCCCTGGGGTTCTCCCTCCTCACCTGGGAGCCAGAGCAGCAGCAGCCCCAGGAGCTGAGCGGGGGCCCTCATGTCCATGCTGTGTCCTGACAGGGACTGACTCCTACACAGGGTGAGGTGCGACCAGCCTGTTAATAAAGTCTCTGGGTGGGAACTGAGCCCTGGGAACATGCAAATCAGCAGGGATTAGGCAGGCTGGGCACAGCTGCAGGGCTGGCTCATCTCAGGGACTCAGAAGAGTCCCAGTGCCCCCAGGTGTCCCAGGGCTGACCAGGGCAGCACAGATTTGCCTGCCGAAAATGTCTTTCTCCTTGGAGGATGTTTTGTTAAAAGGGATGTTTGGGGGCATCTATTGTTAAAAGGCGAGGTGAATGTGAAGAAAAAATGGAATCGTGTATTTCCAAGTTATATTGGGAGTATTTAGGTGAATACCCTTATTTGTAAAGACTTATAACAAAGTCTTAGAAGGGCGGGCTATCCGGTAGTCAACATATTGTCAAATATTTCCAGACAAGACTCTTGGGACCCCACACTGTAGTTCCTGCTGACCTTTCCCTCTGAGCCTCTGGTCAACATCCTCTTCATCTTAACTACATGGTCTCTTCCGAATGACCATTTTTCCACAGGTGACCAAATGAGACCACTCATCCCCAGGTGTATATAGAGGGTAGGTTCAAGTTTCAAAACCTACCCCTGCCCTCTTGTGTTCACTAGGGATGTGTAGCTGGCAGTGGCATCAGGACACAGCACTAAGTGCCGGGTACATGTCCATTCAACTCTCTGATTCTTCCTGAGAAATCCATCAGGGCCTCTACCCAGTGCCTTTGACAACCCAATCCCAGCAGCGCCAGTATCCCAACACAAAAGCCACAGAGCTGAGTCCTGAGCCAACAGCTGATGGCTGCCATGTGCTTCATGTGCTGATTTACGTCCTCTGCCAAAATCTCAATCGTCTTCTTTTTTCCCTGGGAAACATCTGGATTTTACGGTGATATTGTTTGGATATTTGGGCCCTCCACACGACATGTTGAAATTTATATTTTTAATTTACTTCAGTTTTATTTTCCTGTTTATTTATTCTTATTTTTACATTTCAAATTAATATGAAGGTTCAAATGATTAGGTCGCATTGTTTGCATTTCTAAGGTAAAGTTCAAGTTGTAGTTGAGCCCCTCATCCAGGGGGTGTGCTCATACCCTGCACTGTGCACATTAGGGGGGAGCTCACCAATGCCCCTTTCCCTGCTTCCTCCTCCCCCTTCACCCCCCCACTTAGATATACTTGTGTTTTTCTCTCATGTGTATGTTGTCCTTTTTCTATTGGTTTCATATCAGCATTAAGCACATTGGATACTTCTTCATTCTTGGCATACTTTTCTAAGAAAAATGTGCTTCAACTCCATCCAGGGTTGAGGTAAAAGAGGTAAATACCATGGGATATTATAAAGCTGTAAATAACCTGGAGACTTCCCAGGTTGAAGTTTGAT
Source organism: Perodicticus potto (assembly GCA_963574655.1). Lineage (NCBI taxonomy): Eukaryota > Metazoa > Chordata > Mammalia > Primates > Lorisidae > Perodicticus > Perodicticus potto. Next base: position 10,954 of record CAUYRH010050949.1, on the reverse strand, counting down.
CCCCAATGCTGGAGGTGGGGTCTGTTTGGAGGTATTTGGGTCATGAGAGCAGATCCCTCTTAAAAGGCTTGGTGCCCTCCAGGGAATAAGGAGTCAGTTCTCAATTCATTAGTTCATGTGAGAGCTGGTTGTTTAAAACAGGCTGGCACCACCTCCTTCCTCTCCCCCTCCTTCTCTCTCTGAGAGACTAGCCTGCTGCCCTTCACCTTCTACCTTGATTGGAAGCTCCCTGCCCCCCTCACCAGAGGTAGATGCTGCTGCTGCCAAATGAACTCTTTGTACAGTCTGCAGGTCCATGAGCCAAATAACCCTCTTTTATTTACATAAATCAGCCAGCCTCCATTATTTCCTTTGTAGCAATACAAAATGGTCCAGCAGAGACAGTTTCTTGTACTTATCAAAATTCTGTGTAATGTGGCACACCGTGCTCTTTAATTCATCCAGGGCTTCTTGGTTATATTTGAAAATGAAGCTTTGGAGTTCAAAAACAGCATTTTGTTAAATTATATTTCAATGTGTTTGAATAAGATTGTTTAAGATTGTTTAAAGACTTTTGCTTCTACACCTTTATTATTTAATTTACCAAAGTGAAGAAAACAAGAACTTGAAATGTTTTGCTCGTCTACTCCCCTGAGATCAGTAATGTAAAATCCTGTACCGCCCTGGTCCTGGACAGGAATGTGTGCTAAAAACAAGCGCGGGGGGGGGGGGGGGAAGCGGCAAAGGGAAGACAGACGTTGTCCTGTGTCACCAAACATTATCCTACTGAATATGGACTAGCCGAGCCAACACAAAACCGATCAGTGGACCAGTATCATATGGTCATGAATAGGCCTCAGTTCTATGACTGCTATGATGGGTGGTAATGGTAGTAATAATAATAAAACCAGAGTCTGTCTGGCCACCATTTCCATGACACACTAAACCCCTTCAGGGGTCAGTCTTGTGCATGGGCCCCCTCCTGTGGTCAAGTGTGGGAGAAGCCTGAGGGTTTTTCCAGTGACTTGACATTGCCATTTCTAGGGAGATATGCAAATTCTTCCCAGCACATTTTCAAAAGTATTTTCTTCTGATACATATAACAAATAGCAATTTGATGTCGAGTACTATGCAAGAGTAGCACATCAGACAGTGATGTGTAGTTTGCATGCATGGTCTATGGGTATAGACCTCCATGTGTGGGATCCAAGGGCTAAGGAGGCTGCACCTTACTTAGCTGAACAAAACCCTAATAGCAAGCTAGTGATAGTGGAATCCTCATATTTGGGGTCCACAATGACTCTGTCTGTCTATGCTTGTCCCGTGCATTTGTTGTCCTCTCCCAGTAAGAACCTGGGGGCAGTTTCCCTCTTGTCTCTCCCGCTGACCCCCTCAGCTTCCCTGGGGTGTCCTTGGGAAACAGGGCTGACGATTGCACACGGAAACTGGGTTTAAGTCTTCATTTATGGTTAGATTTAAACATCATTCCATTTAGCAATCTCACCAGGGGGCTGGGGCCTGCAGATGATTATGGAGGGAGGATCATCCTCTTCTGTCTTCCCTAAACCAAGTATGTCCTGGATTTTTGTGGAAGTTTAAATCTGTATTTACAAAAAGGTTAAAATTCTTGCTTCAAATCTGAATCTATACTAGAAACAGAGAATGAAAGCTGAGAGCAGGGCCTCTGTTGGCTGCTTTTCTCCCTGAGTCCACAAAAGGCCATGACACCTGCATTAGTTAGGGCCTGGCAAGGGCCCCTCATGTACAGCCCCTTGTCACACAGCTCTGTCCCCTCTGTCCCGGCTCTCTCAGGTCTCTCTCTGTTCAGCAGCTCCTTCATTTTGGAGTCTCACAATGAACGAGTGCTCCACCCTTTCTTAGCCTCAAGCCAATACTTTGTTATTTCTGAAATAATAATTCAGACTTTATTAAATTTAGCCATAGCCTGGGAAAAATCATTCAAGAGATGATTTTGAGCACTGGCTCAGGCTCACCTAGATTCTTTCTAAACCCTGAGTTTCTCTTGGAAAGGTAAAACACTATTTCACTGTTAGCCACTTTCTCACAGTATGTATTGAGCCCAACTGTGAGTCAGGCACCGAGCCAGATGTTAAGTTTACACAGGATAAAAATGGAAGCAGGTAGGAAGGGCAAGCTAGAAAGAGGGAGAGATTGATTTTAAAGCCTTGTGTAATTCCTAGGAAAGACCCTGGGGCAGAAGTGCGGCAGAGGGAAACAGCAGGGGCCACAGTCCTCCCCTGGACAGAAGTAGCCCTGGGTCCTCACTTCCTGTCAGGCCACAGAGACCCCGTGTTCTAGACTCAGGAGGAAAATCCTGTGGCCCCATCACCCAGGAAGAAGAATGGAAAGTGTGCTCACACACATACTCACACCCCTGTGCCCAACAGAGCTGCTAACGAGTACACTATTCACAGTTATTTTGCCTTTGGTCTTGAAGATAGTCAAGCTCTTTAATCCTGAAGTTACTTAATTTTGTCTTTTCTTTCCTAGTCCATCCCCCCTGGTTATCTTATTCATTTATGTGCAGTTTGTTTGTATTCCATCCAGATTTCTCATATCTGTGTTAATTTTAGTTATTTATTTTTAGAGAATGTGTGTGTAATATGGTCCCCAAAGACACAAACATACAACAGCAGAAAATGTGTGGGCCAAAACGTGACACATGTGACACATGTCAATCTTCTCTCTCCCACTGCCATCGCCCTCCCTCCACCCCTCCCTCCAAATCCCCCTCCCAAGGCACCCTTGTCTATCCTCCCTGTTTGTGTTTGTTTGGTTTTTGAATCTATTCTGCTTCCTCACAAGGATAATAACACATTATGTATTCTTTTATTTTGCTGTTTTTATGGAGTTATATGTCCTGGAAATCACTCCATATAGGTTCGTGAAGATCTTTTTTGTACAGCTGAAGTACACTGTTCTGTATAGGTGATAGTTTTTTCAACTTTAAGTATGTACCTTTTGTTGTTTTTTTAATTTCACATTAATAGGAAGGTCCATATATTTAGGTTATAATGTGTACACTTGTAAGTCCTTATAGTTGTGTCCCACCCAGGTGGGGTGCCATATACCCTACCTTGTGCCCCTTTAAGTGGGAGCACACCAGTTCTCTCCCTCCCCTCTCCTTCCCCTCCATCCCATTTGAATTGAATTGACTTTTTCTCCTACGAGGCATGTGTTTCGTATTAGTATTAAGTACATTGGATATTTGCTTCTCCATTCTTGTGATACTTTACTAAGAATGTGTTTCAACTCCATCCACCTTAATGCAAAAGGCATAAAGTCTCCATCTTTTTTTTATGGCTGAATAGTATTCCATTGTATACATATTCCAGAGTTTATTAATCCATTCCTGGGTTGCTGGACATTGAGGCTGTTTCCACATCCTGGCAATTGTAAATTTAGCCGCAATAAACAACCTAGTGAAAATGTCCTTGTGATAAAATGACTTTTTTTCTTCTGGGCAGATGCCTAGTAATGGGATTGTGGGATCAAATGGAAGGTCTATTTTGAGTTCTTTGAGGATTCTCCTTACTTCTTTCCAAAGAGGCCGCATTAGTTTGCAGTCGCACCAACAGTGTAAAAGTGTCCCCTTCTCTCCAAATCTGTGCCAGCATCTGTAGCTTTGGGATAAGTATGAACATTTTGGATGTTTTCAATATTTTGCAAGAAATTATAAGTAATGGACAATGAATAACTTTATGAATATGTACTTTTATATTATTGGAGGCATGTCTTCCAGAAAATTTCTGGAGAATGGTTTATGGTTGAAAAGGGTTTTTTTGGATTTTCTTTTTTTATTTTTTCAAATTAATGAGGGCACAATTTTTAGGTTAAATTTTTCTCACTTCCAGGATAAAGTTCCATTTGTAGAAGAGCCTCTGCTTTGTAGATGGCTTCAAATTCTCCTCCAAAGGGAAAGTATTAGTCCTCATCCCTCCAAGCTATCAATAAAAGTGCTTTATTTCCCCATTATCCTGTCTAAAAATGTGCTGCATAAATTTTTTTATAATTTTCTCCAAACTAATAGATGAAAAATGGTATCTCAAAATAGTTTTGATTAGCCTTTCTCTAATTATCAGTGAAGTTGTACAACTTCAAGTGTATTTATAGCTCTTTATGTATCTCTTCAGTATTTTGTGTTCTCTCTGTTCACCATTTCTTGTTTCCCTAACTTTTGTGAAGACTTTTATGTATTGGAATGTCAACCATTTTATAATATATTTAAAAATAGTTTCCCCTAGTTTTCATTTGTGTTTTGATTATGTTTAATGTTTTCATGCATTTTTATTTATTTTGATATAATCATCTGAATAGACATCGTCATGGAATTAATTTGGCGTATAGTTGCAGTATATCAACATTAACTCCTTATCTGTTTTTACTCCTATGCTATTTCACTGTGATTTGGGGACGTTGGATGTCTATAACATTAATCCCTGGTTTATCACATTTTATACATGTAACTTACTCTCTTACCACTCTCCAGATAACGCACGGATCTTAAAGGCCATAACTGTTCTTTTCCTCCTGCTGCTTGTCCTTCCTCCACTGTATGCAGAATCCCCAACCAGTGTCCACTGGGTTCAGAGTGCAGGTGACTGTCGGTGGTCCTGTCTGCTGTTCAAAGTCAGATGTATAATACTCCAAGACTCCACATTGCTAGAGTAACATTATATAAAATATTTAAACGACCAGATAGTTTACAAAAATATATATATATGAATTTCAGACTTATATGTAGAAATGAAAACAAGAATGTCCTAGATAAGCAGGATAAAATGGGCTTTTCTATACATAAAATGAAAAGCAAAAATTGTAAAAGGAAATATGTTTGCATACACAAGCAATTTTTAAAAATCAAGTGCTGCCTACTATGCAGACCTCCTTCCCATCTGTTACCTCTCCAAGCTGTTTCCCAGGCTCATCTCCACGTCATCTCCAACTTCTTGGGAATCACCAGTTGAGCCTGAGGAATAGGTTTGTTCAAGATTAAATCTCCCGCAGTCTAATTTGATTAGTGTTGTTTACATTTGTACAGGCAAGACAGATAATGGCCAAAGTTGAGGACCTTACGAAGAGGACAATTAAACAACAATATCTCTCCTAAACATAAACATTCAAAAAATGGTTTTCTCTCTCCTTTTCTCTGAAATAATCCATCATAGTCAAGTTGAGTATACAGTGTGTCCATAAAGTTTGTGTACAAATCACTTCTTGTACATAACGAAAATGCAACGATGAAACCAGGTGATCAGTATAATACATGACTCCATCTAGTCCTCTGGTCTACTCTAAATTTTGAGAGTTTTTCCAGTAACGTCTTTTCTAACAAAATGATGCCGTTCATCAATTATGCTATCAATTTTAATAAAATCAATCTATATATACATATGCATATGTTAAATATATGCACTGGTCAGCTTTTGTATAATAATGACTTGTAACCAACCACTTAAAACTCAGTGGCCTAGGGCAGCACCTGTGGCTCAAGGAGTAGGGCACCAGCCCCAAATCCTGGAGGTGGTGGGTTCAAACCCAACCCTGGCCCAAAACTGCAACAAAGACAACAAAAAAACTCAGTGACTTATAACGATAAGCATTGTTCAATGTTCAGGGATGCTCACGATAACAATTACCTACCTGATTAAGGCAGGGCTCAGCTGGGGAGTTCTACTGCAGGACTTTAAGCTTGTCTTCAGTTTATGGATTCTAATCAATCTAGGGCCAAGGCAGAAAATTAGTGACTATATAAGATACAACATTTTCATGGAACGTTGAGAGAATGAGCAAAACCCACAAATAAAGCTGTATAGGCATACTATGAATTTAAGTCAAATAACCCCCAACAGAGATGCAAATAAATTGAATTTATTCCTTCACTGTGAAAATTCCTGAAGTTTCTAAAAACATTGAATTATCAAGGCATATAACCAGTTACTGGGCAAATAATTATGTATTTAAATCTTTGTAATCTATAAAACATTTTCAAATATAATTTTGACTGATTATTTAAGAAAGTGAGGTGTCTTCAACATACAGCTCTAAATAGATATTTTCTTACATGGCCTCATCAGGAAAACATTTTTTTAACAGAATTAAAAACACCTCTAACACAGCTTTTTAATTTTTCTGGACCATCTGTTACCTTGTTAAATGCAGGCTGTCATGTAGTGGATTGAAGGTGAGTCTGCAGCTTTGCTTTTGGACTGCGCTCACAGTGGTGCTGACGACCTCGATGCCTTCTGGACACATTTGGGCAGCGAGGTATTTTCATAGTAAGGAAAAAGAATGCGACAGGCAAACTTAGGTTCTGTTGATTTCTGGTTTCTCAAAAGATTGTTTTCCTTTGTTTATCAAGTGACTGCTATATATTGGAGATATTATTTATTCTTTTTTTCTGTTTACTCTGTGACTTAGAGAAGTTTTCTGGCTATAATCCTAGACTTGATCATAAAACTTGGAAGCACATCTGTGTGTATTCTGGGGCCCTCCCCTAAGTGAACAGATACTGAGAGTAAGGAGAGTAGTGACCGACCGGCTGTCAGCTGTCAATCCCCCCCCCCCACCGCAATCACTTAAAAGCATGTTTCTCTGACCTCCTTTTCCTATATGGTCTTCTGTAATGTTTCTGAAAGATGGGCCCTTACATCACATATAGAAAGAAGAAAAGGAATATTTAATATTTATTGAAACCTGCAGGCAGACACGTGGATGGAGCTGGGGGTGGAGATTACCTGATGAGGTGCACAGGCAGCTGACAGCATCAGCCCCACAGCTTCCCACAGGTCTGAGGACCATGAGGTCAGGCAGCCCTCACCTTCAGGGGCAGATGTGCTGTGAGTGTCCTCCTATTCTAGGCCCTCCCTTCCTAACACGCCCCAGGATTTGTAGGTTTGTATTTTAGACACCAATTCCCTTGATTAAAACAATTCTTGTTTCAGTGAGTCACAAGTGGTTTCTCTTAAAGACCCTATGTCAGACTTTTTAGATGTAACAACTTCATTCTTAATCCAATCAAGACACGTAGTGTCATATCTCTATTGCTGGGACCGAGGAGAAAGACAAAGCGTTAGAGCACAAAGGAGCCTCATCCACCCCTTAAACCAAAAGTGTCCAGTGCCTTTAGAACATGCTGCCTCTGAGAAAAGCCCTCTGCACATGGAGGAAGGAGGCGGAGCAGCTGGGGCCGCCCAGCCTCACACACCTGCTTCCCTGGGGGGTTTATGTTATGACTCGTAACACTGTGGGAGGGAAACTGTTATACTGCAGACAGTAATAAGACGCAGCATCTTCAGCCTGCAGGCCACTGATGGTCAGAGAATAATCTGCTCCAGACCCACTGCCTCTGAACCTCGATGGGACCCCAGTTTCCAAACTGGATGCATAATAGATTAGAGGCTTAGGAGATTTCCCAGGTTTCTGCTGGTACCAGGCTAAATAATTGCTAATGCCCTGACTGGCCTTACAAGTGATGGTGACTGTGTCTCCTAGTGACGCTGACAGGGAGGGTGGTGACTGGGTCATCTGGGTGGCACAACTGGAACCTGAGATGAGAAAAGTAAAGCTCGATTATACACACAGTTAATCAATTCTTAGGAGGACTTCCCTAAACACCCAGGCAGGGCTGACCACACTCTTAGTAAATCCCAGGTCTTCTCCCTCCTCACCTGGAAGCCAGAGCAGCAGCAGCCCCAGGAGCTGAGCGGGGGCCCTCATGTCCATGCTGTGTCCTGTTGGAGACTGACTCCTACACTGGGTATGACCGGCCTGTTAATAAGTCTCCAGGGCAGGGGGCTGTGCCCTGGGAACATGTAAATCAGCAGACTGTGGGCAGGCTGGGTGCAGCTGCAGGGCTGACTCATCTCAGGGACTCAGAAGAGGCTCAGTGACCCCAGGTGTCCCAGGGCAGACCAAGGCAGCACAGATTTGCCTGTAGAGAATACCTTTGTCCCTGTAGAATGTTTTGCTGAAAAGGACATTTGGGGGCACCTATTGTTAAAAATTGAAGTGAATGTGAAGAAAAAATGGAATCATGTATTTCCTAGTTATATTGGGAGTATTTAGGTGAGTGGCCTTATTTATAAAAAATTATAACAAGGACTTATATGTAGGGCTATCAGGTAGTCAAAATATTGTCAAATGTTTCTAGATGAGATTCCTGGGACCCCGCACTGCAGCTCCTGCTGACCTTCCCAGCTGAGCCTTCTGGTCAGCATCCTTTTCATCCTCACTACACGGTCTCTCTGAATGATTATTTTTCCACAGGTGACCAAATGAGACCACTCATCCCCCAAGTGTATACGGAGGGTAGATTCAAGTTTTCTAAACACACCCATGCCCTCCTGGGTTCACTAGGGGTGTGTGATTTGACCTAAGGTTCATTTAAGCAGGAACCACATGAACCCTGAGTCCCTAAAGCCTTAGAGCCCAGCTTGATGCACCAATTCTCCATGAGCTTGCAGTGTCAGCAGGGCACAGCCTTAACTGCCAGGCAGGTGTTCACCCAACTCTGTGATTGTTCCTACATGGATTCATATCTCCACCCAATCCCAGCAGCATCAACACCCCAACATAAAGCTGCATAGCTGGGTCCTGAGCCTACTGCTGACCTCTGCCATGTGCTTCACATTCTGATTTACTTCCTCTGCCAAAGTTCAATATTCTTCTTTTTTCCCTGGGAAACGCTTGGATTGCACAATGATATGGTTCTGATGTTTGGACCCGCCAAACAACAGGTTGAAATTTTTTTTTTAATTTACTTCAATTTTATTTCTGTATTTATTGTTCTTGTTTTTTATTTCAGATTAATATGAGGGTACAAATGATTAAGTCGCATTGTTTGCATTTCTAAGGTAAAGTTCAAGTTGTAGTTGAGCCCCTCATCCAGGGGGTGTGCCATACCCTACACTGTCCACATTAGGGGAGAGCTCACCTCCTTCCCTTTCCCCACTCGCTCCTTTCCCTTTTCCCTCATTTAAATATACTTGTTTTTTTCTCTCATGTGGGTGTGTAGTTCTTTTTCTATTTGTTTTACATAAGTGTTAAGTACATTGAATACTTCTTTTTTCATTCTTGTGACACTTTTCAAAGAAGAACGGGCTTCAAATCCATCCAGATAAATACAAAAGACGTAAATACCATGGAATACTCGTCAGCCACAAATAGCCTGGAGACTTCATGGTTGAAATTGGATCCCCAATGCTGAGGATCACCTGGGGGCCAGTGGGAGGTGTTTGAGTCATGAGAGCAGAGCCCTCTTAAAAGGCTTGGTGCCCTCCATGGAATAATGAGTCAGTTCTAACTTCATTAGTTTATGAGAGAGCTGGTTGTGTTTAACAGGCTGGCACCACCTCCGCCCTCTCCCCTCCTTCTCTCAACTCAAGATAAGCCTGCTGCCCCTTCAGCTTCTACCTGGATTGGAGCTCTCTGCAGCCCTCAACAGAGGTGGATGCTGCTGCCAAACTCTTTGTTCAGTCTGTAGGCCCATGAGCCAAATAACCTTCTTTTATTTGCGAATCAGCCAGCCTCAATTAATTCCCTTATAGCAACACAAAATATTCTAACAGACATGTTTTTGTACTTATCAAAATTCTGTTTAATATGGCATGCTATGCTCTCTAATTCATCCAGTGGGTCTTGGTTGCATTTTAAAATGCAGCTTTGGAGTTTAAAAAACACCATTTTGTTAAATTATATTTCAACCTGTTTTAATAAGATTGTTCAAAAACTTTTGGTTCCAGACCTTTATTATTTGATTTACCAAAGCCTGCCTATTAGTGAAGAAAACAAGAACTGGAAATGGTTTTCTTAGCTATTCCCCTGAGATTAGGAATATAAAATCCTGTGCCTTCTCTAGTCCTGGAGAAGAATGTGTGCTAAAAACAAGTGTGTATGTGGTGGGGAGGTGGGAAATGGCAAAGGGTAGACAGTGTCCTAACGTCACCAAACATTATCCTGCTGAATGTAGAGTAGCTGCGCTAACAGAAAACCAATAAATGTGCCCATATTATGTTGTCATGAATGGGCCTCAGTTTTGTGACTGCTCTGATGGGTGATAAATAATAGTGATAACAATGATCGTAATAGTAATAAAACCAGAGTCAGTCTGGTGTTCTGGCCACCATTTCCAGGACAAGCTAAGCCCCTTCTGGGGTTAGCGTTGTGCATGGGCCCCCTCTAGTGGTCAAGTATGGGAGAATCCTGAGGGTATTTCCAGGGATTTGACATTGCCATTTCTAGGGAGATGTGCGAATTCTTTCTAGTGCATTTTCCTTTCTTTTTTTTTTTTTCTTTTTTGAGTAGAGTCTCCCTATGGCTCCCTTTGTAGAGTGCTGTGGTGTCACAGCTCACAGCAAACTCAAACTCTTGGGCTTTCATGACACCCGGGCCTCAGCCTCCCAAGAACCTAGGACTAAAGGCACCTGCCACAATGCCCGGCTATTTTTTTTCTACAACCAGATGAGTATATTTATTCTTTTCTTTTTTTAATATATGTATTTTATTATTCTTCATTACATTATTTCCACCCCCCCCACCCCTCCGTGGTAAGACAGAATTGATTTACAGAAAAGAATACAGAAAACACCAAAGCTCCTGGTAGAGGGAGAGATTTCAAGTGGGGAGAGAGATGTTCTCTCTGTTCCTCTCCAGGTCTTTCCCGTCTCCTCTTCTAGGCTTCTAGCCTCAGGGTATGTATAGGTGTATGGGTTCCTTGGCCAGGAAACAAATGAATACAGTCCCTTCCACCAGGGGCAAGGTGAATGAGTGTATCAATGAATGGACACAGTCCATCCATGGAATTCAGGCCTAGGAAATTCACAAGAAACTGACCTAGACATAGGAAATGGGGGTTCCACATTTAGACCCAAGTGTAAAGTGAAGGAGACACCGAGGCACAGGTGTCTCCTCAGCAGTTGTCCAGCCTTTTTGGCTATTGGAGCCTCTGGTGGGC
>CAUYRH010050948.1:0-19371 GCA_963574655.1 Perodicticus potto | reverse complement strand
TTCCCCATTTCTTGTGCTATAACTGGGTTTTAGCCTTCATATGAAAGCTATAGATTAGCTTCCTAGTAGGGCTGAGTACATTGGATACGTTTTCTTCCATTCTTGAGATACTTTGCTAAGAAAAATATGTTCCACTTCCATGCATGTAAACGTGAAAGAGGTAAAGTCTCCATCTTTCTTTAAGGCTGCGTAGTATTCCATGCTATACATGTACCACAATTTATTATCAGCTCTTTATTGGATGTATGGTGTACAGATTCTTTTCCCATTCTGAGGGTCGTCTATCACTATTGATTGTTTCCTTGGCTGTGCAGAAGCTTTTTAATTTAAATAGGTCCCATTTGTTAATTTTTGTTCTGTTTTCACCCTATGCATTTTTTCTGGTTGTTTCAGTGGGGAGGGTAAATCCTATCCTTTTATTTTATCTTGGCCAAATGCAACTCAATTCTAACTGACACACACCATGTTTATTTCCAGGGGAGATGCACGTTTCCCTTGGCAAATCTAGTCTCTCTTTGTGATTCTGCGTTGATATTTTTTCTTTTTTAGATTTCCTCCTTATTACAAACTAATCACAGATTAACCGTATTTTCCTGAGTTATTGAGCATCTACTTTTAATAGTATCTCTTTCCCTGTGATCCCCTGAGTTAAGCTGTGATAAACAAATTGACCTTAATTTTATGTTGGTTTCTTTCAAAATTAAATTTTGATTAAGCTTTATTTTTTCCTCCTCTTTCCTAGAATATTTATTCTTTAGTTATATTATTTAACTCCAATACATGCATGGTTTTACGTAAATGTGCCTTAGTATCACCTATTAAAAGTCCTGCGTTTATGTAATTCTTCAGTATATTCAGAAACTTTGAAAAGTTTAAAATAATTTTTGAACATTGTAAAGAGCATATTTTAAGTAAAATATTTTGCTCCTTCTGTCACATTCATAAAGTGCCAAAAGTCTTAAACTTGCAACATCTTAATATTTGCACTCATGTTTCAGAGTAAATTACTTTTTACTATTCATTTTCTTAACGCAAATTTATCTACTGTGAATTGAGACTCATTTAAAAAAAAAATCTGTCCTGGGCGGCACCTGTGGCTCAAAACAGCAGGGTGCCGGCCCCATATGCTGAAGGTGGCAGGTTCAAACCCAGCCCCAACCAAAAACTGCAAAAAAAAAAAAGAAAAAGAAAAAAAAATCTGTCCTCAAACTTCTTCTTTTTACCTCATAGCATAAAAGTGATAAGCAGATGGTTACATTCTATGGCACATGTGTTTATTTCAACTTAATAACTTAAAAATTGACATTTACTGTATTTTTTCTTTAGATTTGATAATGTAGATATTATACCTGAATCACTTTTCAATTTCATTTGCTTTTATGAGAGTTGAGTTTGAATTTATTATACATTCATTTACAGTGTAACAAGAGTTAATGGGAAATTTAGAAAATACATTTCACTCCATATGAATTTTCATTTTAAAGGAGGAGAAATAATTACCTCTATAAAGTCACTTCTGTTGTTTTTTAGGCATCGAAAATTAATAAAGATGATGGAATTAGTGAATAGATGAGAGCTCTATTGATATAATTGATAAAGAATTTCAAGTAAAAACTTCAGAATAGTTACTCAGTTTTGCTCTTTTTAATAAACCTGAAGTTCATAATTATTAGAAATCTTTATGTGTAAAGGATGATGCATTTTTAAATAATGTTTTGAACACTGTAAAGTTCAAAATTAAGCTAATTCTCTTCAATAGGATATTTATTTTCCTTTAAATGTAAATTCCAATGTCGTAAGACAATCAACCAGAAACATTTTCTTGGGATCAAATATTGCTGTTCAGTTTTGCTGATTCAGAAAGCAGGATTAGAAGTGTAACATTTTATTTTATTTTATTTTATTTTTCAGCGTGGCTATTGTTGGTATATAGAAAGAAGTGTAATATTTTAAATACATTAAAATTTTATCATGACCAATAAGAGTATTAACTATATCAAGTACAGTAGAGATATTCACCAATTCTTTTTATGGCGTCTGTTGTGTATTTTTTTGTTTATTTGTTTTTGTTTTTGCAGCTCGGCCTGGGCCAGGTTTGAACACGCCACCCTTGGTATATGAGCCACAGGCACTGCCTGTTGTGTATTTTCTTAGGTCAACTTTTTATCTTGGAATAATTTTGATTTTCAAACTTCATGTATTTATTTATTTGTTTATTTAGAGACAGAGTCTCACTGTATTCCCCCTGGCTAGCATGCCATGGCATTATAGCTCACAGAAACCTCAAACTCCTCGGCTCAGGTGACACTCTTGCCTCAGCCTGCAGAGTAGCTGGGACTACAGGTGCCCACTACCACACCCAGCTAATATTTCCATATTTAGTATAGATAGGGTCTTGCTCTTGCTTAGGCTGGTCTTGAACTCCTAAAGCTCAGGCAATCCGTCCATCCTGGCCTCCCAGACTGCTGGGATTACAGGTGTGAGCCACCGTGTCTGCCAGACATCATGTTTTAAAATTCTTTTCAGACACACTCACAGCTATTAGTTATAAAACCAAGAATCCCAGAAGCTCAGTATATTAACACATTTACATGAAAGTAATATATTTTTCTTTAAAGGCTAGGAAATACATCATAATGTTATTTCTTAATCTAATTTTTTAATGCATTTCTTTCCAGTAAACACATTTTTATTAATAAGGAAATTTTCTAAACTAACATTATTAGAATGTATTTTCCAAACGGTAAGAATTAAATTGAATGGCAAGCTAGTATCCATGATATCCAACTTAAGAATTTCTTTTGGTAAAATAAACAAACAAGAAACAACTTTCAGGATTATGGATCTGGGAAGATGGAGGCTTCCCCTTTAAGTATACAGTGCTTTTAAATGAAAATCAATCCGTTTCTAAATATTTAGGCTACTAGTTTGGTAGACATTGACCTTTGGCCTTGGTTTTGCTCTGAGTAAGCGACTCTTGATACTGATTTTTATAATATAATTGTACATGACATACAACACAATCTCGAATATGAAGCTCTTCATTACTGCTGCTTGAGGAGAAGGAGAACTCTTTCCAATGACCCTTTTACAGTCATATAGGGAGAAGGGAGTAGTGCTGTGAAATCATCTATGCATGGGAAAATAATGAAATTGTGGATCACTGACGGAGGGAAATGTTTGCTCTTTATTTTAGGGGCCTTGATGCTCTCAGCAAGAAAGCGAAGCCTTCCACGGTGGACTTGCCCATCGAGTCTGTAAGTCTAAGTCTGCGGGACCTGATTGGCTACTTCCACCCACCAGACGAGCATTTAGAACATGAAGACAAACAGAACCGACTCCGAGCCCTGAAGAATCGGCAGAATCTCTTCCAGGAAGAGGTGACTTTCTAAAAACACGTGCCCCGTGCTTACTGCTTCTCTGCTGTCCTCTGGGGAAACAACTTCTTGGAGAGGGGTGGGGTTCTTCTTCTGTTTGAAATCTTTGCCTTTGGAGGTCTCAGGAGCAGGTGTACTACTGAACAGAGGAAACGAAGCTTGCAGGAAGCTGGACGTTAGTTTTCGTTCTCTATCCATGAATGTTAATTTTAAAGGATGAAGCTTCACAGTTCCTTGGCAGGGACATTTACTGTCTGCTCTGCTCACACCCAGGTCATTTGTAAGCAATATCGCTTGCTTCATGTTGATTACATCAATACAGAATTGTTATGTGTCCAAGAGGCTACAGACATTAGGAAGCATCATGGTTTTCAAACTATTCAAAGAGGAGGTACAGCCCAGCCAGGTTCATTGCCCACTGGGGATGAGGAAGCCAGTACAGTGTGAGACAGCGGGCTTCCAGGAGAGAGAGTTTAATATGCGAAGAGACTGGAAGAGTTTCTCAAATCTGTGTCCCCGAGAATTTGGGAGAAAGGGTTTTTCAAGTTTATTTGGTAGGCAAAGGGCTAGGCAGTTGGGTTTGCTTATTGGCTGGGGACAAACTCATAGGATCGGGAAGCAGAAACTGTCTTTTGTTCCTGATTAATATAAGGTATGTACAAGTAGCCCACATTGCTTGTATTTGTAAGGCAAAGTCTGTGTCCCTGAGGTAGGAAGTGTGCCCCCATGCCCGCACATTATCCCCACTGGGAAGAGCCCACCCATCCTCCTCCTCTCTCCCCACTGCTCGGATTCAACTGAGAGTTTTTCTCTCATGTGAGCATGTTGTTATTAATTAATCTACAAGTTTCAAATTAGTATTGATGACACGTGATGCCTTTCTATGGCTGGGATGCTTCACTTAGGAGAGTGTTCTCCAAATCCATCCACGTTGTAACAAAAGAGACGAAATCTCCACCTTGTAGTATTCCATGGTGTACCTATAGCACAGTTTGTTAATCCATTCATGTCAAAGGGCACTTGGGTTGTTCACTTATAAATGGGGCTGCTGTATCAACATTTTGAGTGCCTATGTCCATATGGTAAAATGACTTTTTCTTTTGAGTAGATGTTCAGTAATGGGATTGCAGGATCAAACGATAGGTCCACTTTTAATTCGTTGCAGACTCTCCATATTTCTTTCCCCTGTGCTAGTTTGCAGTCCCACCCACAGTGCGGGAGTGTTCTCTTCTCTCTGTGCCCACACCAGCATCTGTTGTTTTGGGACCTTATGCTGTGGGCCATTCTCATCGCATGGGTTTAGGTGATATCGCAAAGTAGTTTTAATTTCATTTATCTGATAATCAGAGAAGATGAGCATTTTTTTCATGAGTTTGTTGACCATTTGTCCTCATGAGAAAAGATTTTGTTCATGTTGTTTGCCCAAATTTTAATGGCATTGTTTGCTCTTTTTTGTTGATTTGCTCAAGTTCTTTGTAATTCTAGTCAGGTTTTTAGCATGCAAATATCTTCTCCTATTCTGAAGGTTTTCTCTTTGCTTTGCTGATTATGTCCTTAGCTGTGCAGAAACTTTTTTACTTGATCAGATCCCATTTATTTATTTTTGGTATTGCTGAAATTGCCTTTGGAGTCTTCTTTACAAATTTCTTTCCCAAGATTCTTGTGTTGCTAAGAGTCTTTCCCACACTTTCTTCAGATTTTTTATACTTTTGTGACTTAGGTTTAAATCTTGTATCTATCATGAGGTAATTTTTGTAAGTGGCAAGAGGTATGGAGCCAGTTTCAGCCTTTTACAAGTGGCGAAGAAGTTCTCCCTACACCGTTTATTAAATAGGGATTATTTTCCCTAGTGGATACTTTTATTTGCTTTTTCAAAGATCAGATGGGGATCTGGGACTGATTTCTTCTCTAGGGTCTCTGTTCTGCTCTGTAGCTCTGTGTCTGTTTTTTTTTTTTTTTTTTTTTTTCCATAATACCATGCTGTTTTGATCACTATTGACTTGTAGTATAATCTAAAGTCTGGTAAAGTGATTCCTCCAGATTTGTTCTTATTTCATAGTATTGTGTTGATTATTTGAAGTTTTTTCTGGTTCCATTCAAAATGTAGAACTATTTTTTCAAGATTTTCTACATATGATATTGGTATATTAATGGGGATTGCATTGAATCTGCTGATATTTTGGATAGTACAGACATTTTAACAATGTTGATTTTTTCCCAACTGTGAGCATGGTTTGTCCTTCCATCTGTTAACATCCTCTTCTATTTCTTTCTTCCGTGTTTCATAATTGTCTTCTTGTGCTGAGCCAGTTCTCAGAACACAAGACCTATAGTGTTGATTCCTTGGGCCAGCTGGCAGGTTAAGTGGTCCACCAGAATGCAGGATCTAAATCGTATCTTAGCAACCATCCTTGCATTTCACAAGGGTGATGTTATCTATGGGAGGAATGAAGAACTCTAAGAATCTTTATGGCCAAGAACTATGTGATTCCTGAGTAATAAGCAATTCCAAGAAAGCAAGCTGGGGAACAAAGGCTGGAGATATATATATATAATGCCTATACCTTTATAGAGTTCAAACCTCTGCCTCTGTTCTCACCCTGTGGTCTTTTATTTACTTTATAAAAGGTGGGTTCAGAAATGCTTCAAGATGCACAGGGAGCTTTAAGTTGGGATGAAGATGCCCAGGAGATGACCAGCCTAGAGGATGAGCCCCAGGCACCCTGCTTGGACAGAGCATCTCTGCTTTTTCCTTTTGCGTGTATTGCATTTCCATGTATAATTTTACTTCACCAAGGTCTCTGGTGCTAAGAAAAAAAGAGCTCAAGTGTTGTAGTTGGTAAACAGAGCAAATGAATGTGTCTCATGTCCGAATGCTAGTGTTAGAACTGGTACCATGTGTTCTAGGGTTTCAATGAAGGCTGTCAGGGTTGGCAAGATTAATCAGGGAAGCTCAGCAAGGGTTCCTGTTCTTCTACATGAGGAATAATGAATTTTTCTGAGTTAAAGTAACTTTGTTAAAGTATCTAACAAAAAACGTTAGAGGGAATTGCAGAGTCCCATAATCTCTAAATCTATGTTCCTTCCAGTCTGTTTTTTAATATTCTATCAGAAGCACTTAAAACTGGTATTCATTTTTGAAGACTTTCCTACTGTGTGTACAAAGAAAATGACTTACCTGGCAAGCCTTTTGGCAGGAAAGCAAAGGAAATATCAAAATAAAGCTAGAACAACAAGCAACATGGCGTAGTTTACTGGGAGCCTTTCTTTTCATGTAGGTCAAGTTGTTGGACTATTTATGATACTGCAGTTATTTAATATCTGGAAGAAATAAAACTAAATACTGGACTATAAATATCTAAAATAATACTATAGTTAAAAAAAACTTATCATGGAAAACATACTGGATAGTGACATAGAAGTGTTCTTAGGTCCAAAGCACCTCTTAAATTCTGTTGGCTGGGGGTGGTGGCTCATGCCTATAATCCTAGCACTTTGGGAGGTTGAATTGAAAGGACTACTTGAACCCAGGAGTTTGAGACCAAGCTGGGCAATAGCAAGACCTTGTCTCCTCAAAAAAATAGAAGGAAACATTAGCTGAAAGTAGTGGTGGTTCCTGGAATCCCAGCTACTTGGGAGGCTGAGGCAGGAGGATCCCTTGAGCCCAGGAGTTGGAGGCTGCAGTGAGCTGTGATGATCCCACTGCACTCAAGCCTGAGCAACATAGCAAGACCTTATCTCAAAAAAAAAAAAAAATTCTGTGTGAAGTAAGCTAATTTTATTAGTCAGTGGTTTATAGTTCTTTCTTTTATGTGTTTGCCTTATTTTCACAACCTTGTTCTAGCAAAGTAATGAAAATAAAGCATAATTTCAAATTTAGCCTGCATCTTATAAAGTTCCTGAATGAAGGTTTTATTTCTTTAAAAAGTCTTTTAACGAGTTTTCTTTATTTAATTTACTTTATCTTTAATTTAGCAATAATAATAATAATAATGCCCGTCTGAGAATAAGGATGTTCTTATGCTTACTCAGTGTTGGAATCCCATAAGTATCAAGTACTTTACGTTGTTCTTCCCCTTCTGTTTGATAATGACACTGAGAATTTAAAATCCACTTGAACTGTTTGAAGAACATTTCATGTCACAGGCAAATGTGTTTTTTCCTGTCCTTTGAATGAACAAGCATAATTTTCTTTATGATTAATAGACCTACTTTAAGCCAGACTGGTTTTTTTAAATCACCTTAGCAGTTTTGGTCTGTGAGCAGAAGGAAAGTTCCTGATGATGATTTTTCCTTTTTTTTTTTTTTAACTTTGCAGGGAATGATCAACCTTGTGCTCGAGTGCATAGACCGCCTGCACGTCTACAGCAGCGCCGCACACTTTGCTGACGTCGCTGGGCGAGAGGCCGGGGAATCTTGGAAGTCCATTCTCAATTCTCTGTATGAGTTGCTGGGTAAGGAGTAGGGTTGGGTTCAAGGCCACTGAGTTGTGTCTATTTAAAGTGATCATATCAGAGGCGGCGCCTGTGGCTCAAGGGAGTAAGGTGCCGGCCCCATATACAGGAGGTGGCGGGTTCAAACCCAGCCTCTGCCAAAAACTGAAAAAAATAAATAAATAAAGTGATCACATAATTATATCAGTTTAATAATATGCTTCCTAAGTAAGGCTTTTAATTTTTATTTAGTTGGACTAAACTCAGTGATGCGTAGTACTGAAATCCATCTCTGAATGAGAAACGTAGCCTTTGGGTAAAGGAGGAGATAGCCATCCAGGTGCAGTTTTTGCAGGCGAGGGGCCTCTCTGTGGATGGGTGTTAAAGATTTCCTTTTTGGTTCTGGACTTAGTTCCTTCTTTACATCCTCGCAACCCTTCTGGTCAGGGATCTCTTCCAGTCCTCTCTGTTCCCTGTGAGATCTGTACTGGACAGTTTCTCAGTGTGCTGGACACTGGTTAAGTGACAGTTACATTTAACAGCCCAGCCAGGCTCTTTGCCTGCTGCTCTGAGGAAGCCAGCACACTGCGACAGCATGGGTTACTTACCGTGAAGGAGGAGGGTTTGTTTTATTTGTTTGTTTGTTTGTTTTTGAGACAGAGCCTCACTTTGTCACCCTGGGTGGAGTGCTATGGCATTATAGCTCACAGCAACCTCAAGCTCATGGGCTCAAGCTATGCTCATGTCTCAGCCTCCTGAGCTCTGGGGCTACAGGTTCCCACCACAGTGCTTGGCTAGTTTTTCTATTTTAGTAGAGACAGGGTCTTGCTTCCGCTGATCTCGAACTCCTGAACTCAAGCAATCCACCTGCCTCGGCCTCCCAGAGTATTAGGATTATAGGCGTGAGCCACCTTACCATGTCTGGAAAAGGAGGTTAAAGTTGTTGGTGCCCTGCAAAGTGAGAGGAGGGAGTTTCTCAAATCTGTCTCTGTGAGAATTTGGGAGAAAGAAATTTTAAAGACAGAAGGGCAAAGGGCTAGGCAGTTGGGTTCAGGATTGTGGGGTGGAGGTCGCAGGTCTTCGGTGGGGGTCGCAAGACCGGTGAAGTCATTGCCTTTGTGTGAGTCACTGGTCTGGGTGGGTCAGTTCGTCCACTGTAATGGGGGGCCTGAAAGATGATTAAAAAACTGGCCTCAGGTTTCCCAAAGGTGTTCTTACCTATAGGAGCGATGAAGAAAGCTAAGAATCGTTATGCCCATCAGCTGTACTGCCGATCACTCCTGGGGAGTAAGCAATTATAGGAAAGCAAGCCAGGGAAAGACGGCTGTCATATATATACACACATATAGATACATGCCTATAACTTTGCAGAGCTCAGGCCCTACTGCAGTCCCCACTTTCCAACCCTTTCTTTACTAGGTTTATAAAGGGCGGTTTCGGTTGCTGTGGTTTACACTGCATTCCTGTGGGCCCTGTGCAAACATAGGGCCGCATTATTCTTGACCTACGGTAGCTTCTACTTTCCAAAACTGTGATCAGTCTAGGATTTTACCCTGTTTTCAAGTTAATACGTTAGGCTGCAGGTAGGTAAAGAGGTAATTTGTTACTTCATGCACTGGCTGTACTCAGGGTAAGAACATTTCTTGTGTCATCAATTCCACGAGCCCAATCCTCACAGGACAATGTGAAGGGGGTGGATGACTGCTGGAACTGAAGGTGAGCAAGTTCCAGAAAAGGAGTACTGAGCTTAGAGAGCTTGAGTCAGCTACCCCGGGCAGGGGGCTGCCTGCTCTTTGAAGCCATCTCCCTCTTCTGGGGTGGCAGTGTTGCAAACATCCTGCAAAGAGTCCCTGAAACAGAGGCTTTCAGGGACTCATTTGAAAAATGTGCAAAAAAAGAGGCCCATGCTGGCTCTCACCTCTAAAGCCTCCGATTCACCCAATAATACGGCGTAACTACACATCACCTCCAGTTTAGAAACTTTTCATATTTCCCCATCAGTCTGGGAAGGCCAGTTTGCCTCCCCTGGTGTAGGAGGCCCAGCTGACCCTTCCAGCTTCATGGATTCGCATTTCCCTTCCCCCTTCTCCTTACGTCATCCTGTCACTTTCGGTGAACATACGTGCTGTGACATTCTCTCGCTGTCACCTTTTCTGAAATCCCTGTTTGTCCTTCAAGACCCAGCTCACAGGTCACTGTCATCTGCAGTTACTCTGACATTTCTCGCAGTTGTTAAGCATGTACGACTTACTTACCTGCTGTCGTGGCTCTTGGTATCTCCCTGTCCTGCGGAACTCACCACGTTTTTCATTCAGTTTCATGTGTGACCGATCCTAAAGGCAAGAATACACTTTCCTGGCTTTTGTATCTCTGCCATTTATGTCAATATCTGGCACATAGTAGATACTTAATAAATATGTATTTATTAAAGAAATAAGTTCTTAATGAATATGTATTCATTAAAGAAATCAATAAGAATAGGGAAGTATACCTACATTGGATACTTTTTCTTCCATTCTTGAGATACTTGGCTAAGAAGAATATGTTCCAGCTCCATCCATGGAGAAAAGAGAGAATAAAAAAAGTGAAGAAAAGGAAAGAGATAATATATTTTTAATGTGGAAAATGAAAGGTAGTGAAACATTGGAAAATCCTTTATAATCTAATTGCACATCCTTAAAATTTATGGAGTCAAAATTTAGCAAATGAAACGTCTGCCTATTAAAATCTTTAATATGGTTTTGTTAGGTGGGCTCTTAGATACGCTATTAAAATTAAACACGTGCAGTTTGGCACTTTCAGACTAAAGGGTGATAGGTAGCCAGCATTTCTGTGAACAGGATGGGGAGCACCGAGGCTTTACAGGAATCTAGATTCATTATTTTACCCACAACAATTATCAAGAAAAGGACGTGGCGATGCCAGAATTCTGAGAATTGCACTGATGGGGAAGTTACAGCACTGATTTTTGAATATGGTAGACACTGCAGTGTGGCAGCGTTTCGTTTTGTACTCTTTGTTTTGTTTTAGCACCACTCTGTAACTTTTGTAACTTGGCGTGAGGTGGGACGAATTCCTTGGAGAGCTCTGTGTTTGGGGGTAGGAAGGGTTATGTGTGGGGAAAAAAGTGGTTGTAGGTGAATCTAGATACGAGGTATCTTATGTTTTCCCCCCACCTCTTTCCATAGTCTCTGCTAGTTGGTCGCTTCAGTGGCTGAGACCATGAGTAAGAAGGACAAACAGGCGGCGCCTGTGGCCCAAAGGAGTAGGGTGCTGGCCCCACATGCTGGAGGTGGCGGGTTCAAATCCAGCCCCTGCCAGAAACTGCAAAAAAAAAAAAAAGACAAACAGAGGGAATTAATATGATTTTTTATAATCATAGAAAAAGGCTGTTCCAACAGAGTTAATGCTTCAGCTTTATCCTTCTGAGCTCCTTTCCCCCCAAGCCTACACCCCCTTTTACTCCACAGAGTTATTTGGGGATTAAATTTGATTATTTTGGAACCCACCGAAGTAGCATTAATACACTATATAAAATGCTGGGAACTTGGAGGGCACGAGCTCAATTCCTCATTGTAATTGTTTTGTGGTTTGGTTTCTTACTGGAACATGGCTGGGGATGCTACTTTACAGTGGTTTCCTATTCAAACAGGGGAGGAGCCGTTGCAGGGGGGAAGTGTTCAGTTAGAAGTAATACCAAACTCCACCTGGCTTACACAACTCGAGGGGTTTATTGGCTTGGTTTGCACAACTGGTGGTCTGCTGGTGGGTTTGGCTCAAAGGTTTGGTCCTATCTCCAGAAGTAGTTTTTTCATATCTTCTCTTTGGCTTCCATGGGGTCGTCCTCCTCCAAAGCTGGCTTCCCTTATGGCCCCAGATGGCAGCTGTCAGCTCCTAGAGCCACATCCATCCTCTCTGACATGGGAAAAATGGAAGACGGCTTCTTAAAGAAGTTATCTCTTGGGAAAGACAGGTTATTTCTTAAAACCGTGAACAAACCATTCCTTGCCTCCCATTAGCCCAAACCGTGTCTGTGGCCGTTCCTGCACCAGTTCTCCTGGCAGCAGGAAGGGAGTTTTACCAACACTGGCTTTGACTGGTCAGGTACCCACTCTGAACCTGGAGCAACCCCTGGCCTGCCTGTCTCTAAGAGGGAATGTGTGTTCAGGCAGTGCTGGCCAGGGAGCTGAAGGGACCACCATGAATCTTCACTCAGACAGTTTACTTCTCAGTGAGGGTTTATGAACTGAATTCTAATCAGAAGGCATTTATTCCCTGCCTGGCACCATGCTTAAACAGAGTATGCATTCAATAATTACTCATTTGGATTATCTAATAAATATATTATAGTGATCCCCATTGATTTTTCTATACTAGGATAAATTTAGCTATCAATTCATGTTATTAAAAACCAGTGAACCAGTTACCCCTCCTTGATTAGTTTTTTTTCTTGAAATGCAAAAGCCTGACTTTTCATCTGTAGGCAACAGCCTTTGAGAAAATGACCCTCCCCATTCCTAGAGTCTCAGAACCCATATTCTGCTACTTATGTGGGTTTGAACAGATTTCTTTCTTTCTTTCTTTCTTTTAATTAAATCATAGCTGTGTACATCAGTGCAATCATGGGGTACAATGTGCTGGTTTTACATACAATTTGAAATATTTTCATCAAACTGGTTAACATAGCCTTCACAGCATTTTCTTAGTTATTGTGTTAAGACATTTATATTCTACCCTTAGTAAATTTTGCATGTACCCTTATAAGATGCACCGTAGGTGTGGTCCCACCAATTACCCTCCCCTCCCTGCCCTCTCCCCTTTCCCCTTGCTTTAGACAGATTTCTAAATTCATGCTCAGTTTTTTGACTTGTGGTGTGAGGCAGACAGACTGGTCTCTCTGTGGGCTCCCTAGATCCAGGGGGAAGCCCGAAGGCAGGCTGTCCCTGAAACTCTATCAGGAACAAGAGGAAAGGCTCCTGGAGGCAGCCCAGACAGGGTCAGGTCTTCCAGATCAGCAGGCCACCGCTGAGCCTTTTGAACTCCTGATAGGCAGTTAGATTAGGGAAGGCAGTTTGTCTGTCCTGTAAACTTGTTTTCCCCTCTCCCTTTCTGAATGGGTTAACAGGCTTTGTTGATAATTTATTACCTTATACCCTGCCTTACTCTTTTTTTTTTTTGAGACAGTCTCACTTTGTCACCCTTGGTAGAGTGTCTTGGCCTTACAGCTCATAGCAACCTCAAACTCTTGGGCTCAAGTGATTCTCAGCCTCCTGAGTAGCTAGGACTGCAGGCACCCACCACTACCCAGCTATATTTAGAGACAGGGTCCCATTCTTGCTCAGGCTGTTCTTGAACTTGGGAGCTCAAGCTATCCACTCACCGTAGACTCCCAGAGTGCTAGGATTACGGGCATGAGCCATCGTACCCGGCCAGCCTTACATTTCTACCCCAAACCTTCCCGGGGCTTGGGATTCTTTTTTCCCTATCTTTGAATTTTGACACCTTTATATTTTTTCATAAGTGCTTTGTCTTAGAGATCAGTAAAAGGTTTCTGAGGAGTCAGAGGGCTGCTGCACTGCCTCGGGTTGCCACTTAGCGTGTGAGTCAACGTCTGCCTCTCCCGGCTACCCAGACTTTACACACCGAGTTGGAGTGAAGTCTCCTTATTTCCCCAGTGTCATCTCACCTGTCCACCCCTAATGCAGGTTGGAGTTTCTAGGGAATGGTGACAATCTGCAAAGTGAAAAAAAAAGTGCTTATTTTTTAGGGTTATTATGCCAATTTCATGAGTTAATGTAAGGCACTTACACAAATGCGTAGTGTGAGTGACAACTATTATTATTACCAACATTCTCTGTAAAATGGCAATAATCATTTCCCCCAAGGCCATTGGGTGGCTTAAATGCGGTATTGTTTGCCACATGCTTAGCATATCATATTATTGTTGTTCTTAGCATTTTTTGCTTTTCTTTTGAATCCTTGTTCTCACCATTTTCCTTGTTAACATAGTTTTTATCTTCAGCCCTCTGAGTTCATACTAGTTTTTCTTTTGACCTTTCCAATATGTGTAGGAAAGAAACTTTACTTAGGCTTGTTGTACATAACAAGGAAAGTTCTGGATTAGCCAGTAGAAGACATGGGATCATGATTATTATAGATATGCACTGGTGTGTTGGTCTCCTCATTAGAAATGGGGGGACTAAAGTTTTCGCTACATTTACCCCCAGACTGAAAACTTCATATCCCATTATTCTATGCATTGTCTGAGCACAATAGCATACATCTGTATCCTTAGTGTCTGGCTTATAGCTAAATACTTAAATCTCAATGATATTTGGGCACTGTGAGATTTCTGATTCATCTCTTTTCCTCCACTCCTACTTACTCCAATCTTTGCTTCATTCCTCAAGAGGCTCTCACTCACTTCCTCATGCATTTTTATCAACTCTCTGGTACCTTTTCCCTGCCTTTCTTAGCCTAGTCTTCAGAGTTTTCCAGCTTGGTGACGGATGGCTCTGTCTCTTCCTTTCCCTGTGCTCTAACTCACTCTGTCCCTAGACTCACTATATTGCATTTTGCTAATCTCTTCCTCCTAGTCAAAACTGTATTTCCAGAACATCTGGAATTACTGTATGTCAAAGAGAATTGGATATATCTTAAGTGTGTCTATGATCTTAATTGTTTTAACTGACTTGATTAACAAAAGGTTGGTTAACAAAGGTTGCCCTTTGCCTCTCAATTAGCTGGGACTACAGGCACTGGCCATAACACCTGGCTTTTTTTTTTTTTTTTTGGTAGGCACTGGCAGATTTTCTGTGTGGTGAGGTCTCAAGTGATTGATGACATTTTCTCACTATATCCTCGCGGGGCAGACAGGCTCTCCTTGTGATCTCCTTGAAGGGCACTAATTTCTTAAGATCTCCACCCTCATGACCTAATTTCCTTCTGGTGCCATTGCATTGGGGGTTAAGATTTCAACATATGAATCTTTGGGGAACCCAAGTATTCAGGCCATAACAGAAACTTCATCCATTCACAAAAGATTAATTGATTGCCTGCTCTGGGAGATGCCGGATCTGGACCATGAAGAACAGTGGTTACCAGGATGTAGATTGCCTGCTCTCATGAGCTTGTGGATGAGTAAGAGAGAGAGAGATAATGTAAGTAGCAGAACCAGCTACACTGCTCTGCAGTTACTCACTGTACTGCCTTGACCTTCTTGATACAAGATATTGTTAAACGATGTTAATAAGTCACGAAAGACTAATGTAATTGACTACATAAAAATTAAAATTTTATGAGAAATGATATCATTACAAAATTAAAAGCAGATGGAAATTTGGGGAAATGTGCAATCTATATGAAAAGACCAAGGCCTAGTTTCTGTAATTATGCAGAGTTTTCATAAATTTATATGGGCTGTTCACAGAATAATAAAATAATGCAAGATTCTCAATGTGGCAAGTAAAGAAATACAAGTTAAAATATATAAGGGTCATACTTCAGTTATTAGGTTAGTACAAGACAACAATTTGATAATACCAACCATTGGGGGAAATGTTAAGTAATTATTCTTGGAATATAAATTGATGAAATTAAAAAAACATATAGTTATTCTGTGTCAATCATAAAAAACAGACAAAACGTGGTTTGACAATATGTATAGAACTCTAAATGTGACTAACCCTTTACCTTCAGAAGTTCTACTTTAATGAATATATTTTAGTGATATGTTTGTACAAATGTGAAAAGCATGTGCACTGTGAGATTATGAATAGCATAAAATTGAAAACAATTTTTGTATCAATAGGGGATTGGTTATATATAGAATACTTACAAAATACGGTATCATCATTAAAAACGAAGATAAATCTATCATTTGGAAAATTTTAGTAGGGCAATAATTTTACTAGTATGAAATGTGTCTATCTCACTGTTCTTCTTTACCCAGCTGTAAAAAAGATTTAGTTTAAATATCAACTCCAAATTCATTAAGCCTCCTTGCATTCTCCCAGACAGATAGAATATTCTCTCTTAAGGTCTTGTGTGAAACAAGCTACTTTCATCTTTTGCTTTTCCTTTTTTCCCCTGCACTGTGTCTATTTAGCATGGCAAGAAAGGGGAACAGGTGGGAATGAGAATCTGTAACAATTTAGCATTTGACATGGATATATTTAATATGTGTTTTAGGAGGAGAATGGCAAAAGTAGATTTATGAGCCTGCCATCTGGGATACCTCCGGATCTCAGAGACACCAGTACTCACGGCTGGAAAGGTGTCACTGCAGACACCTTCGTACATCTGTCCTGACATCCACACAATTAATCTCTGGGAAGTTTACAAGCCTGGATGATTTTCTAAAGATGCCTGAGAAATGGATCTTTGGGACATTCCCTCTATGAAAACTCACTTTTCCCTTCATATTATATTTATGTATTATTTATGGAGAGCTACAAAAAAAATCATACTCACACACACTTGCATACCCCTTAAATAGGTATCATTAATCTTTGTCAATGTTTAGTAAAAGCCACGTGAACTTGAAAAACTAAGAAAATTGGCTGGGCGTGGAGGCTCATGCCTATAATCCTAGCACTCTGGGAGGCTGAGGTGGATGGATTGCTTGAGCTCAGGAGTTCGAGACCAGCCTGAGCAAGAGCAAGACCCCATCTCTACTAAAAATAGAAAAATTAGCAGGATGTCATGGTGGGTGCCTGTAGTTCCAGTTACTGGGGAGGCTGAGGCAGGAGGATTACTTGAACTAAAGTGTTTAAGGTTGCTATGAGGTACAATGATGCCACTGTCCTGTAATCTGAGCAATAGAGTGAAACTCTGTCTCCAAAGAAAAAAACAAAAACCTGAGAAGATTTTTGAAATGGCAAAACAGTTCTCACCATTTTTTATTTTTTGATGTTTTAGGAAATAATGTATATTATTTTCTCCTGAATGGATTCCAACACCAAAGATCACTATTTTATTATATCTTTATTTTTATTTTTCATGTCTATACTGCTTTATTTCTTAACCTATGCAGTAGACTTTGCAATATTGTCTATACTTTAAAAAAATTTAAATACGTTTTAAATACAAGTGGTCTTATGTTACGTGGCTGAAGTGCATAGTGAAGTTGAGGCTTCTAATGTACCTGTTACTTGATGTAATGTACATTATACCAAATAGGTAATTTGGTAAATAGGTCATTTTTTATCCTCCACCCACTCCTTCCCTCACCCCTGAGCCTCAAATGTCCAGCAAGTCACTGACGGCCATGTGTACCCATTGTGTCAATCCCGAGTCTAAGAGAGAACATGCTCAAAACATACTCAGTTTTGAAGATTTAAAATATAAAACTAATGAGCAGCACCTGCGGCTCAAAGGAGTAGGGCACTGGCCCCGTATACCAGAGGTGGTGGGTTCAAACCCGGCCCCAGCCAAAAACTGTAAAAAAAAAAAAAAAAAAAAATGTATATATATATATATATATATATATATATATATATATATATATATAAATAAAAAAATAACAGGATAGATTGAGCATAGCAGAAGTAACCAGTTTTTGTTGTTTTGCAGTTTTTTTGTTTGTTTGTTTTGAGATAGTATCTCTCACTGTGTCACCCTAGGTAGAGTACCATACTGTGATAGTCACACCAACTTCAAACTCTTGGGCTCAAGTGATTCTCTTGCCTCAGCCTCCCAAATAGCTGGGACTCCAAGCACCCACCATAACACCTGGCTATTTTTTTTTTTTTTTCCTTTTTGAGCAGAGTCTCACTATGTCGCCCTGGATAGAGTGCTGTGACATCACAGCTCACAGCAAACTCAAACTCTTGAGCTGAAGTGATTCTCTTGCCTCAGCCTCCCAAGTAGCTGGGACTACTGACCTGCCACAATGCCCGGCTATTTTTTTGTTGCAGTTGTCATTGTTATTTAGCAGGCCTGGGTCAGGTTGAAACCCGCCAGCCTCGGTGTATGTGGCGGGCGCCCTAACCACTGAGCTATGAGCACCGAGCTGCCAGCCTGGCTTTAGTTTCTAAATGGTTGAAGACTTGAAAAGAATGTAGCAGAAAGGGATTTTTTGCACATCTAGATAATTTTTCCAGTGTCTCTGGGAGGAGATCTTCCCAGTGGTATAAAACGCTGGTGGGGGGCGGCACCTGTGGCTCATGGAGTACAGCGCCAGCCTCATATACCGGAGGTGGCAGGTTCAAATGTGGCCCCGGGCAAAAACTGCAAAAAAAAAAAAAAATGGTGGTGGGGATGAAGGGTCCAGGGAGGCTGTCAAGAGAGGGACGAGAAAGGTGGGAGCCCAGACACGGTCCTGTCTGTTATTCTAGTGTTTGTGCACACAGATAGTTCCTGTCTTGTTCTCCAGGAGATCCTGCAGAGGCATTTTATACACAGGTGTGTTGTTTTTTTCCAACTTGTCTCATCTTCTCCTGGCCTGGTGACTTCCTGAGCCAGAGTCATAAAACTCTAGTTTCAGAGCCCCCCAGTTGTAGAGATGACGCCCCAAGCTCTCCAAGCAGTTCAGTGGCACTTGAACCCTTACATCCTTGAGCAACGCTTGGGGGTTTTTCTTCTTTCATTTGTTTTTTAATGTTTTTTGAGGTTTAGGATCATTTCTTTGTTAATCGCAAAGTTTTAAGAAATGTTTCTGGATTATATTTTGTCAGCCTCTCACTTGTCTGTGCTGTTCAGGGCCTGTTCATGTAGTATCCCCAGGAATCTAGAACAATGTCTGACACAAAGCAGGTGATTAATATTTGCTGAATAATTTTTTTTTTTTTTTGAGACAGAGTCTGTCACCCTGGGTAGAGTGCTGTGCTGTCACAGCTCACAGCAACCTCAAACTCTTGGGCTTAAGCGATTCTCTTCTCTCAGCCTCCCAAGTAGCTGGGACTATTGGCACCTGCCACATTGCCCAGCTACTTTTTTTTGTTGCATTTGTCATTGTTGTTTGGCTGTCCTGAGCTGGGTTTGAACCCGCCAACCCTGGTGTATATGTCCAGTGCCATAACCACTGAGCTAGGGGTGCCCAGCCATAAATTTAAGTAAAGAAATTTTCTTGGAATATCTATAAATCTAAATCCATTCATGATTCTCAGATTCCACGTGTCTTTTGTAAAATGTTGAACCTACAAGTTAAAAGACATTGAAGCACGAAGCTCCAGGAGATGTTACGATACTAAGAAGAAAAACAAATGCTGTATGATTTCAGTCAAATAATGTATCTAAGACAATTGAATTCATAGAGCCAAAGAGTGGAATAGTGGAATGGTAGCTGCCAGGTTACTAATCAAGGGGCATAATGTTTCATTTAAGGAAAATGAATAAGTTTCTCACCAGGATGAAATTAAATTGTTGAAAAGTAATGAATTGCAGAATTGTGTATTGTTCAAAGATATATTTTTTTTAAATCTTTATTAAATCATAATTGTGTACATTGGTGCAATCATGGGGCACAATGTGCTGACTTTATATACAATCTAAAATATTTTCATTAAACTATTTAACATAGCCTTCATGGCCTTTAAATCACTATATGAAGACATTTATAT